>JAKWIX010000304.1:0-206651 GCA_027704785.1 Solanum chmielewskii | reverse complement strand
CCTTTCATCAACCTTTTTATGTTAGTTTCTTAGGGAATTTCACTAACATTTAGTGCAATGTTAGGTGTAGTTTAGAAGTTACATTAGCCAAGCGTTTGCACTCAAAATTAGTAACTCACACCCCATATGAATATTACATTGTGTACAACTTTTGCACATAAAATTCAAGGATGATACATACCTTTACACATCTCCAAACAGTGACCAACTTCACTTCCACACATTGCACACACACATCACTTTTTCACATGATTTCGAACAAACATAATCATTATTCATAATAAATTTGTAACATCATGCTATGATACAAGTTTGTCATGACTTGTGACCACCACTTAGAAGAACATGGCGTACTTGATCTCTTAGAGGTCTTATACAAGCCCATAGTTATCATAAATCACATTTTTTGTAAATTTAGCAGAAATTTATAAACTTTCATAGCACATCATATGCTAGAACATCACTTTCATTATATATATAAAAATATCATAATACTTAGTTAGACGCTAAGTCTGTTTGGCATCATATAGACTCAATATTATTAAAGTACATTAGGGACACGACCCTTATAACATAAAATATCACTAAGCTATCACATAATTATACATAAAACACGATATAGGAAATCCTTGAGCTGAAAAAATCCCTTTCCTTGAGCTTGGGAAACCCATATAAAGTACTTCACCTAAGAGACATCCTTTAAGCAGCCATAAAATACACATACTGTAAAAAGGTGAAGAAGAATGGTGTTAGTACAAGAAGGCACTTAGTATTACAACCATACAAAAAAACATGCATTTTAAGAGGATATTTTGAAACCATGCATCATGCCTTTTGTGAAAACTTCATAATTTTTGAATATCATAAGCATAATACAATTCACATACTTCATATAGACATATAAAATAGTCACAACATCACATAAGCCATACATTACATTTTTAGCACATTGGCATCACATTACAATAACTACTTTTTCATTTATAGTAAGCCCTCTTTCATAAAAGTAACCTCTTTTTTTCTAAAATCCGTAACTTCCCAAGTGACCCTCTAGTGATACTTGTGCAATGTATAGATAATGTCCCATTACACTATTCACACTTAAGCATCCCCTTAAGGCCATAAGATAATTATACATACAACCTTCATTAACCAAACACATGTATTCATAGAAAAACTTCATATAACAAGACATTTTAACTCACATTTGAGCGATTATACTTTATGGACTACATAGAAGAACTCATTCAAAGACCACATACCAGTCAAGATTTCCAACATCATCATAGTAAGACAATAGTCAACATAACATACTTAGACTTGTATTCACAAAGACGTCATAAAACACTACTCATAATTTCATTCTAGGCCCACTAGTGTAATGTAGATATGAAGTCCCATAGCCTAATTCATACTAAGTAAACTGACAATGAGAGTACAAGACTTAACATGTACTTCATACATCAACCATGAAACTATATCAACTACATGTATATCAATTAGGACCTTCATCATATAGACTCTTTAGGACTCATACCATGAATATCATCACAACAACTACTACACAATTCTACAATGTCATGCATAAGGAACATAAACATGTACATATAAGTTAGAACACCTTCCTAGAACTCCCTTCAAGACCTAGTTGTACAATGCATCGGTAAAGTACAAAGTCTCATCTACTATAAGCAACTTTACTTAGGTTATCCTAGTTAGGTTCGTTACTTTACTTCTATGTGAAATTTTACTGTGGGGAAAACTATAGCCTTAACCAACACTAAGACCGTGGTTGGAATCATGGAATTTTGTGTTTATAACCTTACACCAAAAGAAGATGTTCTACATTGAAAAAGTAGAACATAACATCATTCTAATATATTAGGTGATCTCATGCTAGATACTATTGGGAAAATATAGTTTATGGATCTTGGGAGGAATATATGGAAACCCTATTTATGCTAAATGGGGCATTATAGTTATCCACCTCGTGAGGACTATGGTGAACCTACCTTCCCACATTCGGAAGGGACACCCCCATCTTCAAGTTCATTCGGTGTTAAGCTAAGTTCACTTATTGAAAAAGACTTATTAACATTACTTTATAAAAGAAGGTGTATAGGAGTACTAACCCAACATGCTTATCTCCTAAGTCATAGATGATGAATTATCAACCTAAATCATGTTAGAAAACCTTTCAAATAAACATATCATATTCAAGTACCATCTCGTTAGGATGTCATTGATAACACCTTTCAATAACCCCTCTTTTGACGGGACGATCATACATGTATCATAGACATGTTTCAATTGTGTGGTTATTAATAGATATGAGAAAACCTTTCACAAAAATACCCTTAGGTTACACATGTGCATACTTCACTTTTTTCATGGATAAGTGTATAGGTTTTAACTATATGAGAAAATCCTTTCACATAAACATATTTAAACACTATGAACATTCATACTTTACACATCATATACTTGACATTATATCATATAAGATATGTTCATAAAATACTCATGCATTCATATTTGTTTACATGAATTAAAACTAGGAACTATCGTGTCAGGCATACATGTGCAATGCCTACACAAGGTCCGATACCCTTGTCCAAACTTGCATACCTAAAAGTGATCCTAGATAAGGAATACATAATTGTCACAGCTACATAGTACATCCTATAAGATATGATGTTCTTTGGAGTGCAACATGGAGTACTTGACCTCTCGGAGGTCTTGTACAGGCCCTTTGACATCATTCATTGCATCCATGTATGAAATATAGTGTTGAATTAAACTTTTCATTTGAATAATATCTCATAATATCTTTTTTTATAAAAACTTAGGAAAATACTAAGTTTCACATATGTCAATTTTAGACTCAAGAATACTTGTGACACGGTCCATATAATAGAAATATAGAAATACCACATCTATTATAATACGTTGAATAAATAAGTTTAAAGATAGTTATGTCCCCGAGTAAATTAAGTACATACTTCAACTTTTTTGAAAGAATCCTCTTTTGGAAGCCTTGATTCAAAACACTTCTCGCCTTCGACTGATACACTCAAACTTACTTCTCAAATAAGAAGTAAAGCGGTCGTGTCAAGTAAATAACCCAACTAGTGAGGTTGGGGTGTTTACCACAAGGAAAATAGTCTAGACTTAACTTCAAATGTTATTACTATTGTTTGGTCAATGACTTCCTTGGAAAGTAAAACAATATAAAAGGGGGGTTTCTATTTCTAAATGAGTGAAAATAACTAATGAACTAGAAAGAGACACTTAACTGCTTTGAATGTTGGATTTTAATCAATTAATCAAAGTAACTAGGGTTTACGTGTTCCCCATAAGTTCATAACTGATAATTCTAACTATAACAATTCTTTCCTAGTATCTTGCATGCAAAGTGATAAGTTATGTATTTCAAAATCCTTGGTCCGCCATCCAGAAATCTCACTCCGACACCTTTGTCCGGCTACGGGTGTTGCTATCCTAACCTTATCTTACCTATATTATGCATCGTATTCGATATTTGACTAAGTTATTACCTCGTACCAATCAATACTAGCTATTAGATAGTATACACTAAATCTAAATCTATGTTAATTCTTTTCCTATTATCTACATCATTGGTCCGGCAAGTAGCATTAAGGCGAGTTCTAACGTTGGCCGTCCGTTAAAAATACTTCTAAGCGAAAAGAAAGAATTATTAATACATGCAAGGACACTATTCTAGAATTGTTATTTTAGTTAGGTTTATCTCATTATTTTCCTATGGTTCCCAGAACCCTTGTTATGGAGTTTAGTTACTCATAGTCATACTCACAATATTTAAATATATTAAATAAGATTCATGTACTTACTTCAATGAGAAAGAGTAAAATCCGAATGTTTGCTTGATTAATCATCAATATTCACTTGAAAGAATCTCAAAGTAATCAATAATCTCACAAAAAAGTCTAATGATTATCAAGAATCTCACAATACAATTTTTACCAATACGGAGTTTAACAATCTAAGAGTCTAACCGTCTAAGAGTCTAACCGTCTAAGAGTCTAACCTCAAAAACGAGGTTTTTCAAACTATTTATATAAAAAAAAACTAATTAAACAAGGACTATTTGCTTGAAATCTGCTAAAACGTGGCTGGATCGACGGACCTCACGACGGATCGTCGTGGTCAAGACGGACCGTCGTGGACTCTATCGTCCATACTTGTGCAATTTCTTCTGCTGCTCTCTTCACCACCCTCGACGGAAAGTATGACGGACCGTCATAGGCACAACGGTCCGTCGAGGGTCTTCATTTCAAAACACTTTAACTCTTGGAATCTGGGTACTGGGATTACTTCTCTAAACTTCATGACGAACCTGCAGGACAGACCGTCATAGCCACGACGGACCATCACAAGCTTCGTAACCCCACACTTAGTCAGACTTCCCACTTTCCAGCAGCTTTCTTCAGCACCGTAACACTCGGCTCTGCACTAACATGGACGTCATCAGCCGTAGTGGGCCGTTCTTCATAGTCATTAAGCTCCGTAGGTGGTCTCTCTACGCACCAGCTTTGGATAGATTCTCGGCAAAACAAAGAGAAACTTATATA
Organism: Solanum chmielewskii; assembly: GCA_027704785.1. Classification (NCBI taxonomy): domain Eukaryota; kingdom Viridiplantae; phylum Streptophyta; class Magnoliopsida; order Solanales; family Solanaceae; genus Solanum; species Solanum chmielewskii. The sequence continues at coordinate 202,038 of JAKWIX010000304.1, read as the reverse complement.
AATATTAGCACAAAAAGGCTTTGGACACACTAAACTTAAGGAAAAAGTTTAATTATACCGTGAAACCACGGTATATCAACACCCTCAACTTAAATTCATTGTTTGTCCTCAAGCGACGCACTATGACCTCACTACACAATCTTTGTACAATAGATCCATGTTTTATCCTTTGCAATCATTTGGCTATGAATCCCGATTAATCTCATAAATCTATGATATGCTATCACTATTAGGCTTGAATTTTGTGGGATCAGAAGATAAGACAGACTCACCATGCACTAACACCTATCCTCTTCAATTTCTCTCTGAGGTGCTAACAATTCTGGTATTGCAACTAGTGTCCTCACTTTAAAACAAAAATCCTCATTTTTCACACAATGATTTAGTTTGAGTATAAGGATTAATTTTTCAACACTCACTCTCGGAACAAAGTCACACTCATTCAAACCTATTGCCATAAGCTTGCCCTTATTTTGACTGCCTTAAGTTCTCTATACAACTCTTAGGATCACGATAAGACTTTCTTAGCTAGTAACATAGGTTGAGGGTCAGGTAGGGTATATTTAGGTATACTTTAGTGACTTTTTCCCTCCTTGACATATCGGCTAAACCTTCCACTTCTATCATTTATCTTCCTAGTTTCTCGTATTCTTTCACCTTGCTATTTCTCTTCTTTCTTGATTTGTGTAAGTGACTCTCTTCTTTTCTTGCTTGTATTTCTTGTGTATTTTTCTTTTTCTTTACTTTTCTTTCAACTAATTCTTGAGTCACTTTACTTTTGTTCTTTCTCTCTCTTGTTTCTTTCAACACCACTTTCCAGAGCCTTCCTCATAATAGCCACCCTCAACTCATGGCTTTGCCATGAGTCAAGGTACACAATATCCGAAAATTGGGTCAGGGCCATAATGAAGGTTATTACTACATTAGCCACCCTCAACTTATGCTTTGGCATAAGCTGAGGTGCACTGTCCAAGAGGGACCAAGGCCAACACATCGTTCCAGAAAAGATCAGTTGGGGGGAAAAAGAAAGGTCTAATATAAGCTCAGATTATTTGGATCAAAGAAGGATAAATTTCATTTGGTTTCTTTTATTTAGGCTAGAGAAATGGGCTATATTGAATAAGGGGACTATGATCCTTTCCTAATTGTCTATTACAACTTACTTTTAGCAGGACTAACCAGGCAAGTTTTAGCTCTATACCAATAGTGGACTTATTCAAATTTTCCTCACACTCACTTGACATCTCATACTATACCAGATTATCAGACACCTAGTTCGAATTTAAGACTTAGGGTAATGCAATGGTGTGACACTATGTCATGCTTAGAGCCACACAATTATCAGTTACTATGCCTAGTCATGCATCATTTTCCAGTTTATCATGATATCATTTTAGCCATCATGCTTCAGAATAAAACTATGTACAAAAGATATAAACATGCTGGTTCAACAGAAAAAGTAATGAGTCTTTTGGAGAAAAAGAACACAGGCAAGAAAACCCCAAAAGAGGATAGTGAGTTGGGCTACTCAGACTTCACCCTAATGCTCACTTTCCATTTACCCCACCCCAAAAAAAAAAACAAGCAATTGTCGCCAATGCATAAAAATCTAAATACTAGAGTTGTAGGTGAAGCAAACCTGTGGCGCAAAGCGCCGTCGATCAGCAAGACAGTGGGTCCGGTTCCCTGGAACCCACGTCCTCTGCCATCTGAACACCCTCAGTGGTGTCCTCAGTAACAACTGCACCATAAGTAGTGCCTCCTACTATCTCCACAGTGCGGGAGCTTGACGCCCCAGCCGCTAACTCTGATGCTCTCATTTGGTGCGCCTCCTCCTCAGCAAGTGAGGCTCTCCTCGCAGCCTTTATCTCTCGGTGCTCCTTCTTCCGTGCTCGCACCTTGTCCTCTACTCGACCCCTACGCCTCTTGGCACTCTCTCGAGGGGAAGGTGGTGGAATTTCTGAAGTAGCAAAAAGAGCTGCCAACATTGTATCCTTAGCACGCTCGACAGAAGGGGCCTCAGACTCCGACACCCTAGCATCTAAGATAGTGTTGATGTTTGCACGAAGACTGTCGACTGCAGCCTGAAGAGTTGACACATCCACCGCAGGGGAAGGTCGGGCTAGCACCCTCAACTCTAAGGCGTCCAAGCGCTGGTTAACCTCAGCGATCTTCAACTCTGTAAACTGGACCATTTTCCTCTCTAGGTACTCTTCTGACTCAGTAATAGACTTCTGCATCCACGGCTGGATATGATGCAGAAGTGTGGTCATTTGCGCCTCTAGTTTTTGGACCCTAGCAAGGGGGACCAGTGCCGGTAGAGGGGCTGTGAGAGAGGAGATCAGGGCAGTGCTACTACCCGGGATAGACTCGATGGAGGTAGTGTCAGTGGACACCGCCTGTGTAGCCATGCGGGCCTGGGCTACCGTATCAGCAAGATCATCAGCAAGTGGGGGCAGCTCTGCACGGGGCCCTCTATGTGGAGCCAACTCATTGGCCTCGTCTCTGATGAGGCCGACGTCAACAGTGCCCTGCGGGGCCTTAAGCTGATCTACGTTCCATATGGGCACACCTGCAGACCTGCAGAGAGCAAAGATCATGAACGGGAAAGGGTAGGTAGTAGTGACCTTGAATGCCCTCTCGTGCATGACTGCCTGTAGAAGCCATGCGAAGTCCACCTCGAACCCGGCTATCATCGCCGCCATCAGCACTGCTCGATCCAAGGTAACGATATTATCTGCATCTGTAGGGGAAAGGTAGTGACGGATAAGCAGCCACAAGAATTTCGCCGTGATAGTGAGGTGGCCTTCTAGATGGCCCCCTTCGGCTCAATCACTCAATCAATCAACACACTCTCATCTACTTACAGGTGCAGGGCCATCCACTGCTTGGTGGTCTCTCTTAGTGATGGCTTGCGCAAGAGCTGGCCATCTTTAACTATCTGCCAGCGGTACTCAAAATCGGCAGTGAGAGGGGTCCGAGTAGCCTCAACACCCACGCCGTATAGAAATCGGTGGATGGCAGGCAATGAAATGTCAACCTGTACATCCAGTACTCGGACCTGCTCCAATGGGGCCTGTTTAGCGGGGGCAGCCCGCCTATCTATCTGTGATCGGAGAGTCACTACGTAGGATGCGTAGAACTCTCGGACCATTTCTTCACTGTAACATCCCAACGGACGTGTTGTCCACTCCAAGCGATGCCTGATGAAGAGATTGTGGATCTCAGGCATCGTCAAGAGACTCCCTGTAAGGACACGCCGTTCCAAGGTGAACGTTCGAGTCATCACTCTTTTATCAGTCAGGAACATGGCGTCGGAGTAGACTTGTAATTGCCCGTCGACACACCACCAGTTGTGCTGGTCAGTGGCTGGGGTGGGTACCGGAACTGGTGAGCCTGATGTAGATTTTGAACTGTCAGCCTCATCAGACAAGGCTGACGCTGCAGCTGTGGCGGGTGCGCGAACCTCAGCAGAGCCGGGGGCTTCCTCGGACCATGATACTCCTAAGGATCCAGACGCTCCTTCTTCATTTTGGCTGACCCAGAGGGTGTGCCGGTCAGTTTGCGCTCCTCATCAGACTGGGAGGCAGTGACTACGCCGGACGCTACCTTTTTGGGTGTGGCTCTGGGAGCACGTGCAGCACGAAAAGGTGTGGAAGTGCCTGGGGGCACATACTCAGGGTCACGCTCATCGTCAGAGCCGATGACCATGCGGGCAGACGAGGCGACAGACTTTGTTCGCCCGCGTGCGTAGGTTCGGTCTTGCTTGGGTGCCATAGTAGATAGTACCTGTAAAGGATCAATATTAGTACGAGTAGTGACAAACAAGACAAGCAAAACCATACAAAGTAAAACATTGAAAATAGTATGTCATTGCTATAGAAACAGTGACACACGATGGGCCTGGTGACAGCTCGTCGTGACTATGACGGACCGTCATGAGGTCCATTGTGTATTACATAGACTATGTATATATGGAGAACCCTGAAAGAGAGTCTCTGACTAGTATGAGGCTATGTGCAGAACAGACCGTCACAGGTACGACAGTCCGTCGTAGGTGTCCGTCGTAGGACACATGGAAGAAATATGGAGACCCATAGGAGAGGGGTGGCTAACCGTCATGACGGTCATGCAGGGCGGACCGTCGTGGGTATGAAGGTCCGTCATATGTGTCCATTGAGGGACACTTAGAAAAAGTGAGAGACCTTTAGAAATAGGGTCTCTGACAACCAGAACGGTTGTGCAGGACAGACCATCGTGTGTATGACGGTCCGTTACATGTGTCCGTTGAAGGACACTTAGAAAAAGTGAGAGACCGTTAGAAACAGGGTCTCTGAAAAACAGAACGGTTGTGCTGGACGGACCGTCGTGGGTATGATGGTCCGTCACATGTGTCCGTTAAAGGACAGGGTGCCAGGGCTTTTGGAACGGACCCTACGACGGTCCGTCATGGGTATGATGGTCCGTCATTGGGGTCTCGTTCGGTATATCAGTGATAGAACTTGGGGTACCCCATGCATCCCTGATGAACCCACATCAAACTTGTAGTGTTTTGGACCTACATTTGTCTAACCCAACTACTTAGGAAACTAGCAATTCAAAAGCATCTATGTCTAGGGTTGTAAACATGGCAATTTTGAACATTTTTAACCTAGGTTAGACAGAATAGTATAAAAGAAACAACATATGACTAATAACTAAGCTAATACTAAATAAAACAAAAATGCAAGATTAAATGAGTAGATATTAGAGACACATACCTTAGAATTGGAGAAAAACAACTGGCCAAGTACTCAGTGGTCAGGCAGACACCCACAGCAGTAGCTCCGACTAGTAGATGATAACTTCTAGGGCTTTGGAGAATTTTGGAGGAACAATGATTGAGGGAGAGAATGTTGAAGTTGAAAAGAGAGGGAAATGGGAGATAAAATGAAGGAATGGGGTGAAATGAGGGGTTGGGGGGTTTAAACAGTATAATTTTTAAAAAGACTCCAGCCGGGTCGGGTATGACTCATTAATCACACGACGGTTCCCCGACGACGGCCCATCACAGTTGTGACGGCCCGTCATTTGTTCCATCGTGTGTTCCCTAGTTTGAAAATAACAGAAAGACGTATCTGGTACAACAGAGGCATACTACGGTCCGTCGCAGGCGCAACGGTTCGTCGATGTATCTGTCAATGACTGCTGCAAAGTAATTTTCTGTAGAATTTCCTGGTGATGTGCCTGCAAATTTAGAAACCCATTAGTAGAAGAAACCATTACTAAAAGACTATAGGTATTGGGTTGCCTCCCAACAAGCGCCTGATTTAATGTCGCGGCACGACTGGGGACACTAAACTACTCAGCCTTCATCAAGATAGTTTGCCTCTATTACTTATTCCCCGATGCTTTATGCCCAAAATAGAGTTTTATTCGTTCTCTATTCATCTTAAACCGCACTCCCCCCTTGGCTTTTAACTCAATTGCTCCATGAGGGAATACTTGGGTAATCAAGTAAAGGCCAGTCCATTTGGACTTGAGCTTGCCTGGAAGACAAGGTGACCCAGAACTGTGTAGAAGACATACTAAATCTGCTATCTTTTTTTAAGCATCTCCTCTCTTGTTTTCATCTTTTGGTTCATTCTCCTCTTCATCTTTTCTTTGTGGGATATGGCAGATACCGATTGGAGCTCACCACCCTGCCTCATGGTCCTATAAATGTTGAAGGTTGCTTCTTCATTATTCAACCGAAATGTCATCTGTCCCTTCTCCATATCAACTAAGGCTCAACCTGTAGCAAGGAATGGCCTTCCAAGGATAATAGGCACTTCAAAAATGACCTCACAATCAAGAATAACAAAAATCAGCCGGAAAGATGATGACTCCACTTTTACTAGCACATCATGATGTATCCATATAGGTCGTTTCAGTGTCCGATCAGCCATCAGTAGCCGCATCGCAGTGGGTTTTGGATCTCCTAAACCCAAATTCTGGTAAATCGAGAGGGGCATGAGATTTATGCTTGCCCCAGATCACATAATGCTTTCGCAAAATGAAACTATATGACGCACCATCTGTACGAATATAGAAACTTGCACCAGGATCTTCTACTACATTGACTTTATGCTATTCGCAAATTCATGTACATTTACATAGGATCAGCTTTGGAAATTTCTTATTGTTTTCGTAGAAAAGGATTTGTAGCAATAGCACTACAATGTTGCACTCTATCATCATCCTCGAAAGTGACCGATCTTTTCTTGGTGACCAGATCTTTCATAAATTTGGCATAACCGGGCATTTGTTTTAGAGTTTCTACCAAAGGGACATTGATAGAAAGCTGCTTCAACATTGTTATAAAACACCGATATTTACCATCCTCGTTCTTTTTTAGTAATCTCTGAGGGAAGGGTGGTGGTGGCCTAGGCATGGGAATTGCCTTGATAGGTACTTCTACATCTTTTCCATTACTTTTCTCTGCTTCACCTCTACCCTTTACCACACTATCAATATCCTTTCTCATATTTTCCTTAGTGGATGGCATAAGTGGGTCAATGGTTTGTTTACCACCCCAAGTAGTGATTGACATACAGTGCGCATCATTCTTTGTATTTTGGGCAGTGTTGCTCGGAAGAGTGCCCAGTTGCCATGTGTTCACTGTCGCAGATACTTGGGCGATTTGCAGTTCAATTTGTTTAATCGAAATTACATGTGTATCAACATTTTGCCCAATACTAGCTAAATCACCCCTTAACTCTTTAATGTGCTCATCAGTAGCATCGAACCTCCTCATAATTTTGTGAAACATGTCCTCAACTCGCGCCATACTATCTCCACCATCCCTTGGGTACCTTCACGATTTTGAGGAGGGACATAAGGCCCATTCCTGTCGTTTCTATTAGCATAGTTACCCCTGTTAAAGTTGTTGTCGCAGTTGTATTTTCCATCTCGGACATCATGACCCTCACGATTGTAATTACCATAGTTCCGACCCTTGTTCCCTTGACCTTAGCGCGAATTATCCTGATTTGAGCCTTGGGCGCTTGGTCGGAAACCCCCCCCCCCCCCCATCTGCTCATTTACTGCATAAGTGTCCTCCGCATAATAGCATTCATCATTACGAGGTGGTGGTTTAGCCAAGTAGTTGACTGCAATTATCTTTTCTGCACCCCCAGTGACATGTTTTAGTACCAACCCAAGCTTAGTTCTCATCTGAGCCAGTTCTTCATGAATCTAATCTGTGGCTGGGTTGTGAGTGGACTGCACTGCGAAGGTGTTTCTCCCTATATCAGACTTCCTAGTACTCCAAGCTTTGTTATTCCGGGAGATTTTCTCTAATTTTTCAGCGATCTCAGCATAAGGACACTCCACATAAGATCCACCTGCTATGGTGTCCAACACCGCTTTATTGTTATCATCATGTCCCCGGTAGAAGTATTCCTTCAGTGACTCATCATTTATATGGTGATTTGGAACACTTCTCAAGAATGAGGTGAATCTATCCCAAGAACTACTAATTGACTCTCCTGGTAGTGCCACAAAGTTGTTCACTCTGTCTTTGTGGTTTAGTTTCTTGGAGACTGGATAGTAGCGTGCTAAGAAAACATCCCTTAGTTGGTTCCAAGTGAATATTGAGTTGTATGGGAGCTCAGTGAACCATTAAGCATCCTCTCCCGTCAGAGAGAGGGGAAACACTCTAAGACCTATTACCTCTAAATCGAAATAAGGCCTCCCTACATAACTTTTACACACTGCCCTTACCTTAGCTATATGGGCATGTGGATCCTCAGAGGGTAGCCCTGAAAACAAACCTCTGGCAGTGAGCATTTATATCAGGCTACTAGTTACCACAAAAGTGTGGCCTGTTGGTAAATGAGGCAAAACTATTGGCCCATCCGAGTCTGCTATGTTATCATAGCCTCTGTAGTATGCTTGGGGCCGTGGAGCGGGATTTTGTCCCCTCTGTTGATGTTCACTCGGAGCATCGGGTAACAACTGACCATGAACATCAACCAGAGCTGGGATGTTCTGGTTCGGATCATCATCATTTATTCCCAAGTTTCGATTCATATTGCACCGTGTACGCTCTAACTCGTGATCATAGATAGGGAAACAAGGGTTCTCTTCCTCTCCGTGTATTTGGCATAAAAGGAGGACAGTTCTAAAAAAATCAAAAACAATAAAATAATGTAAAATCAAGAAAATATCAACTAAACTATAGTAATAAATTCAAGTTAATCTAAAATCTACTTTCTCCGGTAGCGGCGCCAAAATTTAACACGCTCAAACTTACTTCTCAAATAAGAAGTAAAGCGGTCGTGTCAAGTAAATAACCCAACTAGTGAGGTTGAGATCGTTCCCACGAGGAAAATAGTCTAGACTTAACTTCAACCTGTTATTACTATTGTTTGGTCAATGACTTCCTTAGAAAGTAAAAACAATAAAAGGGGGGTTTCTATTTCTAAATGAGTGAACATAACTAATGAACTTGAAAGAGACACTTAACAGCTTTGAATGTTGGATTTTAATCAATTAATCAAAGTAACTAGGGTTTACGTGTTCCCCATAAGTTCATAACTTGATAATTCTAACTATAACAATTCTTTCCTAGTATCCTGCATGCAAAGTGATAAGTTATGTTTTTCTAAATCCTTGGTCCGGCATCTAGAAAATCTCACTCCGCACCTTGGCTCGGCTACGTGTGTTGCTATCCTAACCCTTATCCTTACCTCATATTAAGCATCATATTAGATATTTGACTAAGTTATTACCTCGTACCAATTAATACTAGAATATTAGATAGTATACACTAAATCTATGTAAATAATTCTTTTCCTATTATGTACCTCCTTTGTCAGGCAAGTAGCATTTAAGGCGAGTTCTAATGTTGGCCGTCCGTTAAAAAGACTTCTAAGCGAAAGAATTATTAATACATGTAAGACACTATTCTAGAATTGTTATTTTAGTTAGGTTTTATCTCATTATTTGCCTACGGTTCCCACAACCCTAGTTATCGAATTTAGTTACTCATAGTCATTCTCACAATATTCAAATATATTAAATAAGAATTCATGTACATACTTCAATGAGAAAGAGTAAAATCCGAAAGTTTGCTTGATTAATCACCAATATTCACTTGCAAGAATCTCAAAGCAATCAATAATCTCACAAAAAGTCTAATGATTATCAAGAATCTTACAATACAATGTTTACCAATACGGAGTTTAACAATCTAAGAGTCTAACCGTCTAAGAGTCTAACCTCAAAAATGAGGTTTTTCAAACTATTTGTATTAAAAAAACCTAATTAAACAAGGACTCTGCTTGCTGAAAATCTGCCAAAACGCAGCTGGGTCGACGGACCTCACGACGGATCATCGTGGTCACGACGGACCGTCATGGACTCTGTCGTCCCATTCTTGTGCAATTTCTTCTGTTGCTCTCTTCACCACCCTCGACGGCAAGTATGACGGACCGTCATAGGCACAACAGTCCGTCGAGGTTCTTCGTTTCAAAACACTTCAACTCTTGGAATCTGGGTACTGGGATTACTTCTCTGAACTTCATGATGAACCTGTAGGACGGACCGTCATAGCCACGACGGACCGTCACAAGCTTCATAACCCCACACTTGGTCAGACTTCCCCATCTTTCTTCAGCAGCTTCACTACGCTGCCACCTACGGACCGTCACAAGCACGACAGACCGTCATAATCTCCGTAGGTGGTCTCTTCTACATTTCTTCGCTCAAAATCTTCGCATTCAGCTTCGGACAAATTTCTTGCAAAACAAATAGAAACTTATATAAAAATTAGCACAAAAAAGGCTTTTGGAAACACTAAACTTAAGAAAAAATTATTAATTATACTGTGAAACTACAGAATATCATCGACCTACACCTTTATATATAGACAAAAAGTTATGGAATTAGTACAACGTATGTACTAAGTATGGCATAATGCATAAAATAATTAGTAATAGTCATTTACGAGAAACATTCTCTTCTTGATTAAAACTTCATATAATAAGCATAATAATCACATTTAAATACCAAGCATGACATTTAGAACACATTCCAAGTCATATCTAATTTAAAGCAACATCACAGTAACTTTACAGTGAACTTTCCAATGACTTCACATAAAACTCACATATCATAGGATATCATCAAGAATACATCAAAACACATAAACTTGAGATACTCCTAGAAAAGGTGATTGTAAGGATAACTTGGGTGAGTTATGAAGCGCCCGCCCATACCGTCCCTCCAACACACTGAAGAGATCATTTAGGCTACTTATGATAAGGTTATTTTCATTAACTTGGCTATCCTTAAACTACTCTAGCTAAATACTTAGTATTAATAATGCTTTCCAACTTAAGTCATCATCTTCATCATCTCATTAATATACATTCAACATTTGAGGACATTCAAATAATTGTTTTGCAAAAGGCCTAAAGATTCGAACAAAAGCCAAATCATGCAGTATCTAGATAGCATCCCATTCCACAACTTAAAGTTCATAAAACTTCTACAATACTTCTAGGTATCCCACATGATGAAAATAGGCAATAACCGACATAGACCATACTAGATATGCATGGAATCTGGAGTCCTAAACCTGCTCCGATAAAGGGTTGTTCTACTTACCAATGGAAGAATATGGCATATCCCATGTAGCACATGGTTAATGAATATAAAGGGTTTCATTATTCTCTAATGTTATCTTATATAGAGAAATTCCACTACAATATTCAGTTGGTGCTACCGTTTGTTCTCATAGAATATTTCAATAAAAGAGTACCTAAAGTGGTTCCATATCTAGTTCACAACCCAATCACATTCCATGTTACCAAAGAGGTTCCACTAAGGCTACCTACAATTTTCAAGAGGATAGATCAATGACTTTATTAAGGATTATTTCTTGATGTTCTAGCAATCAACCCTAACTCTACCAATCACACAAGAAGGATATCATTACGAATTTAAAATTCAAGGATATCATAACATTCCATCTAGGTTGAAGGTTACACATAAACGACCTTCTTAAATATATTCAAGGTCACGTGACAATCCAAAATGCAAGGCTAAGCCAAGAACTCTTAGTCAGATTTTACATATATAATGTAAGGTATACAAGTCTACTAAAACAAGACACACACATACTTCACTATACCACATATAACATACCATTCAAGAACCACATGGGAACAACTAGACATACTTTCAAGTAACCCTACAAACCTCTATAGAATAATCAATATAAACCATTGCATGTCTCATATATATCATAAACAAGCATCATAAATTAACATCAAGTAACAAATAAGACTTCAATATTGCCTACTAGAGGTACATATCATAAACTAGGAGAACTCATACTTAGACTTCACATAAAACATAAGTCATAAAGAACCTCACATTTATCACATAATCAAGTTATAATATGATAATAAAATAGTTAATTAAGTAATGTCGATGAGGCCACAATATTTCACAATTCATATGTAATGTCGACGAGGCCACATATTTCACTAGTAGAACATATAAGCACCGCCACCATAAGTTGACCATACCAAACATCATAATCATAAAAACTATACTAAACAATATAGAGAAATTTAGGTAAACATACCACCATTCCAATCTCACAACTTCAGTCCATAGCTGAATAACCCAACACAATACTCAAAGGCCCTTACCAATTGCCATGATCACAAATTGAATCCAATAATCATAATATACTGTGAATTTAAGATAACAAAACATGAATTTATCAAGTTAGTACAGCCTCCTAATAATTTTAACGTGATTCTTTGATAATTCGATAGCCCTAATAATACAACACAAGAAATCAATAGCATAAAGACATAATCAACATAGTAAAAAAAATTCATGAATTGCATGGGTTCGTAGTGTTCTAAGGTTATAATCATCAAATTACCATCAATTCAATAAATATACAATGATCCAAAACACTTTATGCAAGAACCCATGGCTAGGTTACAATTTAGAAGTTCATAATTTTTAGAAGTCTTTGAAAAACCCTTTGACGATTGCCTCCCTTAAGAAAAGAGATTCACGGATGAAAATCATACCTTAATTGATTCTGAAAAATTTAAATTGAGAATAATTAATGGAGAACCTCATTTCCAATCTCCAATCTCCCTTCAAGTTTCAATGGTGTTCTCGAGTGTTATTTAGAGGTTTTGGGTTTTGAATTTGAAAAGTGACCTCATTTATGTCTTTTATACTAATAAACCCACTTAAAATACCCTGAATAAACTTAAGAAGTCGTCCAAATAAGATTAGTAATGGTAGGTTAAAACCCAAAATACTCTCCACTTGACCGATACATTGTAGGGAATTGCAGATCACCAACGACGGCCAACACCTACGTAGCGTTGTCCCGTCGACGGCCCTTTCTAACAACCATCATTTGGGACAGATCTTGAAAAATTGGAGTTTAAGATCCCTAGTCTAAGTCTGTATTGACTCCACTACCTATGGGGATTTTTACCAGCCTATTGGGCGTTGATTGCCCTCCGTAGATGAGACTTTTTTGGACAGTCTTGGCAATCTAGATGGGTCCGTCCAAAAGGATCCTTGGTTGGTCCTTGTGAAGTTTTTCCCAGAATTTTCCAACCCGAATATGTTTTTAAACATGTTTAGGACCACTCATATAAATTTTATCGAAAGAAAATGCCTAAAACATGAAGAAACACACTAAGGCACATAATCACTTTCTAAGACAAACTTTTCGAACGTCATGGACGTTCTTGGATGTTTTACCTCCATACTGAACCAAATATTAACCACTGCCTCCTAACGTAATTTAAAATAATTTTAGGACTTCAAAACATCAAGAAACAAGTGTTACGATCTAGTTTCATCTAAGTCACTTTAGAGGTGTTACATTCTCGTCCACTTGGACAACATTCGTCCTCGAATAACACGTGGTTCTTTTTAATACTATCAAGAGATAAGAAACTCAAGACTAGAAGGAAATAACCATTAAAACCATAAAACATTAAATAATTACAGGAGGAACACCAATTTCACATACTTAAGAGACTGAAACACGGCAAGAGGATAGAAACTAATATATGACTCATCATGCAAATAAGACTCCTATTCTTCATTTCAAATAGGTAAAACTCCTTCTCAACACATTATCATGCTCATATTCATCAACTCTAAACAAATTACAAAAATTTTCAATAAAAGAACAATTTATTCATTTTTGCCAAAACTTAACTTTGGACTGTTAAGAACATACAGTGAATTATGCTAAAATTATAAAAAAATGCAACTGTTAAGCAATTTATGATGAAAACATGACAATATGAGATATTAAACCATATAAATTCAATTCACTAAAACACTATAACTTCATAAAATGCACAATGCAAAAATCAATAAAATTTAATTCTATCAAGACTCCAATACACCACGCATCAAGGGACATGCTATTATGATTTTCTAACTCTCAAGATTTAATAGAATGGAAGAGATGAGATAATCAATCAAAACTCTACTAATCACCATACCAGAACCTTCCCACCCCCCCCCCCCCCACACACACTTAGAAGGGACCCAAAACATTAAAAGAAGAAACTATAACTTACAAATATCATCTTCATATTCGACTTTGATCCTCTTGTCCGAAGTGTATAGAAGAGATTCTTCCTTGGAACATCATCACCCGAAACCCTTGGAAAAACTTGCTTGCCTTATATTCCTCTAGCCACAATACTAGGACAGTCCCTCATCTTATGACCATCCTTACCAAAACCAAAGTTATTCCTGGTACCGGCTAGACATTTCCCATAGTGCTTCTTAGCACAAGTAACACTAGTTGTCTTACCATTTTGAGAACCACTACCATTATCATGTTGGACTTAGGATCACTACGCTCATCGTGGTTTGGAACCCTATTCTTAAACCTAGGTTGGTTTTGCTCACTTGGTCCACTCCTCTTCAAGATTGTAGAAATCCAACTAATATTGGACTCCTCAATGGATTTAGAATACACTATGAGCTTATATAAGTTTAGATCATTGTGGAGCATTGTCGTATGACACTCTTCTTTCACTCTGTCGACAACACCTGTAACAAACCTACTCATCTTCCCTTGGGTTAGATACCAAGTATGGAGCATACCTAGACAACATTGATACTTTAAGGAATTCTCCTCAACACTCATATGGCCTTGCTTAAAATTAATGAACTCATCAACCTTCACCTCCTTCCTCTGATGGGGAAAGTACTATCCTAAGAAAGTCTCCTTAAACTCCTCTGACACATTGGGACCTGAATCGACTGACCTATTATCTTTCTATTAAGTGTACCACACTTGTGAAACCTTCCTCAATTGATACGAAGCTAACTCCTCCATCTCCCTGGAAGTCACCCCTATGACATTCAACACCTTATACACATTATCTAGACACTCTTGGGGATCCTCTCGAATCATAGAGACAAGAAAGATAGAAGGATTCATCCTCTCAAAGTCTCTAAATGTAGAGGTCATGGTACTCTCCATAGCATTAACTCTAGGTTCAGTACACCTATTAACATGTACAATCATGGCTAGGGCTAAAGCAAATAAAGACTCTGTAATTTCTTGATTAGTCATGCCCAGGGGAAGCACCGAAAATTCATTAACCTCACCTCAAATAGATACATAACCACCTTGGGGAGGCACTTGAGCATCTTGAGAAACTTGGACACCCTATAGAGCTAATCCACTTTTAGGAACATCCTCTTGCTCTCCTTCTTCCAATCTATAAGCCATTCTTCTTGCATTCATACTCTTATAAACACAAGATAAGAGATTAGGAATAGACTCTTATAATCTCAACTCTATAGGCACGATGCAATATTGATGAAAAAGTTAAACTCTATCGTCCTATAGCCTCCCCCATAGATGTTTCGCGACTCAGACAGATGAAAAACACTCTAATAGACAGGGCTATATGAGACTTTTTTATTCCTAATACAACTTTCATAACCTATTCTTTGATAATAACTTTGCCATAGCTGGAGACTAAACACTAGAATATTGTAAGACACACAAAATGAGTTGGGGGTATAGAGCCTAACCTGTTCATATTAAGTTTACAAGGTCATATAATGAATTAAAATATGGTGTAGAGTTAGTGTGTAAAGTTTTAGGTAATTTGGAAGTCAAACGTTAAGGGATGATAAAGACGTTTAACGCCTAGTCACCTATGTGCCTTATATATCTTTGCATGCATAAATATTTTATGTAATGAGATTATGAAGTCTTTAAATGAGTTATAATGATGTTTATAGACATTATATGGAGTTTAGTGAATTTTGGAGGTCAAACGTCCAAGAACGTCAAAGACGTTCCAAAGTTAGCCCTTAAGACGCTCAAGTGTGTCTTGATGGGGCCTAGCTTGTTTGGATGAGTTGCGTGTATTTGTTTTGAGTGACACTGATGTGGGAAGTATAAAATTGATTAAGGTTTGTATTTACATTGGAAACGTCTTGGTACAACGTCTAAAGGGTCCCACTAAAGGGACCACAAGAGGGACCCAAGGTAGTCGATACATTACGTTGGCAGCGTCAATCGACGAACCAAATGACGCCCAATTGGTTGACCAACAGCCTATTTGTGGAGTCTCATCGATGGAAACTTAGATTGGGCAAGGATCAATTAACTACTAGGTCAAGGAACAATAGAAAAAAGCCACAGACGGCCCGTCGATCGACCTACTGTCCATCGATGGTCCCATCGATGGTGGCCTGCAACTGGTGCCTTGCACACTGTTTTATTAAGGGGTGAATGGGAAATGCACACCACCTCCTTAACTGAACTCTTATTGAATTACATACATTTTTATGGGTGAATAAAGGTAATGTAAAACGTGACCAACAGAGTCGCAATCCCATTCACTCAAATTGAACCTTCCCTCCAAAACCAATTCTCTCTAGAAACCTCCATTGTTGTTGAAGATCATGACCAGATTTTAGATTGGATTTTCATAGTTTCTTCATAAATTTTTAGAGGATTTAATGTAGATGAAGTTATGTCAATTCTTCGTCTCATGTTATCTGCATCTAGAGAGTTAATCTCAAAGTTTTAAAAAAAAGATATGAAAAAATCTCTTCTTCTTCAATCTATCCATGGGTTCTTTATAAAAAAGTTTTCCATGATTCACTGTAACATTGGCCTTTTAATGATTTAATGTGGACTTCAATTGTGTAGGGATGGTTATTTCTACTCTTTTACTTGGATATTATGGGTGAATTTTAAATAAGTGATTCAGGTGGATCAATGTCGATTAGCGTATGATTCTCTATTTTCCATTCATTTCTAAAGTAGAATGTTCACTGTGATCTAGAGGTTATGGAAAATTGTAGTAGGTTTTCGTGTAGATTATGTTGTCCTTAATTAATACCTTATATTTATTATATGAATGAGGTTTGGTTATGAATTCTTGATGATCAAATAAAAGGAGTCATGGCATGAATTGATCTAGGTTGTTCTAGCCTACAATTTTAATACTATAATGAACATTATGTGATATTAATTCTAGGGTAGATGAAGCATGATTTATTCTTGATCATTATGTCTTTAGAAACTGACCTAGGTTGGTTTATTGGCATATTATAAAGGCTAATGAGAGCAGTCACAGTAAAAAATGTTAGCATGATTTATCCCGTCAAGGTGCACATGTGCGATGCATATTCAAAGTCCCACCTAGGTCAGTTTCTAAAGAAAAGTAGAGAGTTACAAATCACTTGCTAACATTTTTTACTGTGACTGCTCTCATTAGCCTTTATAATACGCCAATAAACCAACCTAGGTCAGTTTCTAAAGACATAATGATCAAGAATAAATCATGCTTCATCTACCCTAGAATTAATATCACATAATGTTCATTATAGTATTAAAATTGTAGGCTAGAACAACCTAGATCAATTCATGCCATGACTCCTTTTATTTGATCATCAAGAATTCATAACCAAACCTCATTCATATAATAAATATAAGGTATTAATTAAGGACAACATAATCTACACGAAAACCTACTACAATTTTCCATAACCTCTAGATCACTTGCTAACATTTTTTACTGTGACTGCTCTCATTAGCCTTTATAATACGCCAATAAACCAACCTAGGTCAGTTTCTAAAGACATAATGATCAAGAATAAATCATGCTTCATCTACCCTAGAATTAATATCACATAATGTTCATTATAGTATTAAAATTGTAGGCTAGAACAACCTAGATCAATTCATGCCATGACTCCTTTTATTTGATCATCAAGAATTCATAACCAAACCTCATTCATATAATAAATATAAGGTATTAATTAAGGACAATATAATCTACACGAAAACCTACTACAATTTTCCATAACCTCTAGATCACAGTGAACATTCTACTTTAGAAATGAATGGAAAATAGAGAATCATACGCTAATCGACATTGATCCACCTGAATCACTTATTTAAAATTCACCCATAATATCCAAGTAAAAGAGTAGAAATAACCATCCCTACACAATTGAAGTCCACATTAAATCATTAAAAGGCCAATGTTACAGTGAATCATGGAAAACTTTTTTATAAAGAACCCATGGATAGATTGAAGAAGAAGAGATTTTGTCATATCTTTTTTTTTAAAACTTTGAGATTAACTCTCTAGATGCAGATAACACGAGACGAAGAATTGACATAACTTTATCTACATTAAATCCTCTAAAAATTTATGAAGAAACTATGAAAATCCAATCTAAAATCTGGTCATGAGCTTCAACAACAATGGAGGTTTCTAGAGAGAATTGGTTTTGGAGGGAAGGTTCAATTTGAGTGAATGGGATTGCGACTCTGTTGGTCACGTTTTACATTACCTTTATTCACCCATAAAAATGTAAGTAATTCAATAAGAGTTCAGTTAAGGAGGTGGTGTGCATTTCCCATTCACCCCTTAATAAAACAGTGTGCAAGGCACCAGTTGCAGGCCACCATCGATGGGACCATCGATGGACAGTAGGTCGATCGACGGGCCGTCTGTGGCTTTTTTCTATTGTTCCTTGACCTAGTAGTTAATTGATCCTTGACCAATCTAAGTTTCCATCGATGAGACTCCACAAATAGGCTGTTGGTCAACCAATTGGGCGTCATTTGGTTCGTCGATTGACGCTGCCAAGGTAATGTATCCACTACCTTGGGTCCCTCTTGTGGTCCCTTTAGTGGGGCCCTTTAGACGTTGTACCAAGACGTTTCCAATGTAAATACAAACCTTAATCAATTTTAGACTTCCCACATCAGTGTCACTCAAAACAAATACACGCAACTCATCCAAACAAGCTAGGCCCCATCAAGACACACTTGAGCGTCTTAAGGGCTAACTTTTGAACGTCTTTGACGTTCTTTGACGTTTGACCTCCAAAATTCACTAAACTCCATATAATGTCTATAAACATCATTATAACTCATTTTAAGACTTCATAATCTCATTACATAAAATATTTATGAATGCAAAGATATATAAGGCACATAGGTGACTAGGCGTTAAACGTCTTTATCATCCCTTAACGTTTGACTTCCAAATTACCTAAAACTTTACACACTAAATCTACACCATATTTTAATTCATTATATGACCTTGTAAACTTAGGATGAACAGGTTAGGCTCTATACCCCCAACTCATTTTGTGTGTCTTACAATATTCTAGTGTTTAGTCTCCAGCTATGGCAAAGTTATTATCAAAGAATAGGTTATGAAAGTTGTATTAGGAATAAAAAAGTCTCATATAGCCCTGTCTATTAGAGTGTTTTTCATCTGTCTGAGTCGCGAAACATCTATGGGGGAGGCTATAGGACGATAGAGTTTAAGTTTTTCATCAATATTGCATCGTGCCTATAGAGTTGAGATTATAAGAGTCTATTCCTAATCTCTTATCTTGTGTTTATAAGAGTATGAATGCAAGAAGAATGGCTTATAGATTGGAAGAAGGAGAGCAAGAGGATGTTCCTAAAAGTGGATTAGCTCTATAGGGTGTCCAAGTTTCTCAAGATGCTCAAGTGCCTCCCCAAGGTGGTTATGTATCTATTTGAGGTGAGGTTAATGAATTTTCGGTGCTTCCCCTGGGCATGACTAATCAAGAAATTACAGAGTCTTTATTTGCTTTAGCCCTAGCCATGATTGTACATGTTAATAGGTGTACTGAACCTAGAGTTAATGCTATGGAGAGTACCATGACCTCTACATTTAGAGACTTTGAGAGGATGAATCCTTCTATCTTTCTTGTCTCTATGATTCTAGAGGATCCCCAAGAGTGTCTAGATAATGTGTATAAGGTGTTGAATGTCATAGGGGTGACTTCCAGGGAGATGGAGGAGTTAGCTTCGTATCAATTGTGGAAGGTTTCACAAGTGTGGTACACTTAATAGAAAGATAATAGGTCAGTCGATTCAGGTCCCAATGTGTCAGAGGAGTTTAAGGAGACTTTCTTAGGATAGTACTTTCCCCATCAGAGGAAGGAGGTGAAGGTTGATGAGTTCATTAATTTTAAGCAAGGCCATATGAGTGTTGAGGAGAATTCCTTAAAGTATCAATGTTGTCTAGGTATGCTCCATACTTGGTATCTAACCCAAGGGAAGATGAGTAGGTTTGTTACAGGTGTTGTCGACAGAGTGAAAGAAGAGTGTCATACGACAATGCTCCATAATGATCTAAACTTATATAAGCTCATAGTGTATTCTAAATCCATTGAGGAGTCCAATATTAGTTGGATTTCTAGAATCTTGAAGAGGAGTGGACCAAGTGAGCAAAACCAACCTAGGTTTAAGAATAGGGTTCCAAACCACGATGAGCGTAGTGATCCTAAGTCCAACATGATAATGGTAGTGGTTCTCAAAATGGTAAGACAACTAGTGTTACTTGTGCTAAGAAGCACTATGGGAAATGTCTAGCCGGTACCAGGAATAACTTTGGTTTTGGTATGGATGGTCATAAGATGAGGGACTGTCCTAGTATTGTGGCTAGAGGAATATAAGGCAAGCAAGTTTTTCCAAGGGTTTCGGGTGATGATGTTCCAAGGAAGAATCTCTTCTATACACTTCGGACAAGAGGATCAAAGTCGAATATGAAGATGATATTGGTAAGTTATAGTTTCTTCTTTTAATGTTTTGGGTCCCTTCTAAGTGTGTGTGTGTGGGGGGGGGGGGTGGGAAGGTTCTGGTATGGTGATTAGTGGAGTTTTGATTGATTATCTCATCTCTTCCATTCTATTAAATCTTGAGAGTTAGAAAATCATAATAGCATGTCCCTTGATGCGTGGTGTATTGGAGTCTTGATAGAATTAAATTTTATTGATTTTTGCATTGTGCATTTTATGAAGTTATAGTGTTTTAGTGAATTGAATTTATATGGTTTAATATCTCATATTGTCATGTTTTCATCATAAATTTCTTAAGAGTTGCATTTTTTGATAATTTTAGCATAATTCACTGTATGTTCTTAACAGTCCAAAGTTAAGTTTTGGCAAAAATGAATAAATTGTTCTTTTATTGAAAATTTTTGTAATTTGTTTAGAGTTGATGAATATGAGCATGATAATGTGTTGAGAAGGAGTTTTACCTATTTGAAATGAAGAATAGGAGTCTTATTTGCATGATGAGTCATATATTAGTTTCTATCCTCTTGCCGTGTTTCAGTCTCTTAAGTATGTGAAATTGGTGTTCCTCCTGTAATTATTTAATGTTTTATGGTTTTAATGGTTATTTCCTTCTAGTCTTGAGTTTCTTATCTCTTGATAGTATTAAAAAGAACCACGTGTTATTCGAGGACGAATGTTGTCCAAGTGGACGAGAATGTAACACCTCTAAAGTGACTTAGATGAAACTAGATCGTAACACTTGTTTCTTGATGTTTTGAAGTCCTAAAATTATTTTAAATTACGTTAGGAGGTAGTGGTTAATATTTGGTTCAGTATGGAGGTAAAACATCCAAGAACGTCCATGACGTTCGAAAAGTTTGTCTTAGAAAGTGATTATGTGCCTTAGTGTGTTTCGTCATGTTTTAGGCATTTTCTTTGGATAAAATTTATATGAGTGGTCCTAAACATGTTTAAAAACATATTCGGGTTGGAAAATTCTGGGAAAAACTTCACAAGGACCAACCAAGGATCCTTTTGGACGGACCCATCTAGATTGCCAAGACTGTCCAAAAAAGTCTCATCTACGGAGGGCAATCAACGCCCAATAGGCTGGTAAAAATCCCCATAGGTAGTGGAGTCAATACAGACTTAGACTAGGGATCTTAAACTCCAATTTTTCATGATCTGTCCCAAATGATGGTTGTTAGAAAGGGCCGTCGACGGGACAACGCTACGTAGGTGTTGGCCGTCGTTGGTGATCTGCAACTCCCTACAATGTATCGGTCAAGTGGAGAGTATTTTGGGTTTTAACCTACCATTACTAATCTTATTTGGACGACTTCTTAAGTTTATTCAGGGTATTTTAAGTGGGTTTATTAGTATAAAAGTCATAAATGAGGTCACTTTTCAAATTCAAAACCCAAAACCTCTAAATAACACTCGAGAACACCATTGAAACTTGAAGGGAGATTGGAGATTGGAAATGAGGTTCTCCATTAATTATTCTCAATTTAAATTTTTCAGAATCAATTAAGGTATGATTTTCATCCGTGAATCTCTTTTCTTATGGGAGGCAATCGTCAAAGGGTTTTTCAAAGACTTCTAAAAATTATGAACTTCTAAATTGTAATCTAGCCATGGGTTCTTGCATAATGTGTTTTGGATCATTGTATATTTATTGAATTGATGGTAATTTGATGATTATAACCTTAGAACACTACGAACCCATGCAATTCATGAATTTTTTTTACTATGTTGATTATGTTTTTATGCTATTGATTTCTTGTGTTGTATTATTAGGGCTATCGAATTATCAAAGAATCACGTTAAAATTATTAGGAGGTTGTACTAACTTGATAAATTCATGTTTTGTTATCTTAAATTCACAGTATATTATGATTATTGGATTCAATTTGTGATCATGGCAATTGGTAAGGGCCTTTGAGTATTGTGTTGGGTTATTCAGCTATGGACTGAAGTTGTGAGATTGGAATGGTGGTATGTTGACCTAAATTTCTCTATATTGTTTAGTATAGTTTTTATGATTATGATGTTTGGTATGGTCAACTTATGGTGGCGGTGCTTATATGTTCTACTAGTGAAATATGTGGCTCGTCGACATTACATATGAATTGTGAAATATTGTGGCCTCATCGACATTACTTAATTAACTATTTTATTATCATATTATAACTTGATTATGTGATAAATGTGAGGTTCTTTATGACTTATGTTTTATGTGAAGTCTAAGTATGAGTTCTCCTAGTTTATGATATGTACCTCTAGTAGGCAATATTGAAGTCTTATTTGTTACTTGATGTTAATTTATGATGCTTGTTTATGATATATATGAGACATGCAATGGTTTATATTGATTATTCTATAGAGGTTTGTAGGGTTACTTGAAAGTATGTCTAGTTGTTCCCATGTGGTTCTTGAATGGTATGTTATATGTGGTATAGTGAAGTATGTGTGTGTCTTGTTTTAGTAGACTTGTATACCTTACATTATATATGTAAAATCTGACTAAGAGTTCTTGGCTTAGCCTTGCATTTTGGATTGTCACGTGACCTTGAATATATTTAAGAAGGTCGTTTATGTGTAACCTTCAACCTAGATGGAATGTTATGATATCCTTGAATTTTAAATTCGTAATGATATCCTTCTTGTGTGATTGGTAGAGTTAGGGTTGATTGCTAGAACATCAAGAAATAATCCTTAATAAAGTCATTGATCTATCCTCTTGAAATTGTAGGTAGCCTTAGTGGAACCTCTTTGGTAACATGGAATGTGATTGGGTTGTGAACTAGATATGGAACCACTTTAGGTACTCTTTTATTGAAATATTCTATGAGAACAAACGGTAGCACCAACTGAATATTGTAGGGGAATTTCTCTATATAAGATAACATTAGAGAATAATGAAACCCTTTATATTCATTAACCATGTGCTACATGGGATATGCCATATTCTTCCATTGGTAAGTAGAACAACCCTTTATCGGAGCAGGTTTAGGACTCCAGATTCCATGCATATCTAGTATGGTCTATGTCGGTTATTGCCTATTTTCATCATGTGGGATACCTAGAAGTATTGTAGAAGTTTTATGAACTTTAAGTTGTGGAATGGGATGCTATCTAGATACTGCATGATTTGGCTTTTGTTTGAATCTTTAGGCCTTTTGCAAAACAATTATTTGAATGTCCTCAAATGTTGAATGTATATTAATGAGATGATGAAGATGATGACTTAAGTTGGAAAGCATTATTAATACTAAGTATTTAGCTAGAGTAGTTTAAGGATAGCCAAGTTAATGAAAATAACCTTATCATAAGTAGCCTAAATGATCTCTTCAGTGTGTTGGAGGGACGGTATGGGCGGGCGCTTCATAACTCACCCAAGTTATCCTTACAATCACCTTTTCTAGGAGTATCTCAAGTTTATGTGTTTTGATGTATTCTTGATGATATCCTATGATATGTGAGTTTTATGTGAAGTCATTGGAAAGTTCACTGTAAAGTTACTGTGATGTTGCTTTAAATTAGATATGACTTGGAATGTGTTCTAAATGTCATGCTTGGTATTTAAATGTGATTATTATGCTTATTATATGAAGTTTTAATCAAGAAGAGAATGTTTCTCGTAAATGACTATTACTAATTATTTTATGCATTATGCCATACTTAGTACATACGTTGTACTAATTCCATAACTTTTTGTCACCATATAAATGATGAGTCACTGAAGGAATACTTCTACCGGGGACATGATGATAACAATAAAGCGGTGTTGGACACCATAGCAGGTGGATCTTATGTAGAGTGTCCTTATGCTGAGATCGCTGAAAAATTTGAGAAAATCTCCCGGAATAACAAAGCTTGGAGTACTAGGAAGTCTGATACAGGGAGAAACACCTTCGCAGTGCAGTCCACTCACAACCCAGCCACAGATTAGATTCATGAAGAACTGGCTCAGATGAGAACTAAGCTTGGGTTGGTACTAAAACATGTCACTGGGGGTGCAGAAAAGATAATTGCAGTCAACTACTTGGCTAAACCACCACCTCGTAATGATGAATGCTATTATGCGGAGGACACTTATGCAGTAAATGAGCAGATGGGGGGGGGGGGTTTCCGACCAAGCGCACAAGGCTCAAATCAGGATAATTGGCGCTACGGTCAAGGGAACAAGGGTCGGAACTATGGTAATTACAATCGTGAGGGTCATGATGTCCGAGATGGAAAATACAACCGTGACAACAACTTTAACAGGGGTAACTATGCTAATAGAAAAGACAGGAATGGGCCTTATGTCCCTCCTCAAAATCGTGAAGTTACTCCAAGGGATGGTGGAGATAGTATGGCGCGAGTTGAGGACATGTTTCACAAAATTATGAGGAGGTTCGATGCTAGTGATGAGCACATTAAAGAGTTAAGGGTTGATTTAGCTAGTATTGGGCAAAATGTTGATACACATGTAATTTCGATTAAACAAATTGAACTGCAAATGGCCCAAGTATCTGCGACAGTGAACAGACGGCAACTGGGCACTCTTCCTAGCAACACTGCCCAAAATACAAAGAATGATGCGCACTGTATGGCAATCACTACTTGGGTTGGTAAACAAACCATTGACCCACTTATGTCATCCACTAAGGAAAATATGAGAAAGGATATTGATAGTGTGGTAAAGGGTAGAGGTGAAGCAGAGAAAAGTAATGGAAAAGATGCAGAAGTACCTATCAAGGCAATTCCCATGCCTAGGCCACCACCACCCTTCCCTCAGAGATTACTAAAAAAGAACGAGGATGGTAAATATTGGTGTTTTATAACAATGTTAAAGCAGCTTTCTATCAATGTCCCTTTGGTAGAAACTCTAAAACAAATGCCCGGTTATGCCAAATTTATGAAAGATCTGGTCACCAAGAAAAGATCGGTCACTTTCGAGGATGATGATAGAGTGCAACGTTGTAGTGCTATTGCTACAAGATCCCTCGTACAAAACAAAGAAGATCCTGGTGCGTTCACTATTCCTTGTACAGTTGGGTCATTACATTTTGCGAAAGCATTATGTGATCTGGGGGCAAGCATAAATCTCATGCCCCTCTCGATTTACAAGAAGTTGGGTTTGGGAGATCCAAAACCCACTGCGATGCGGCTACTGATGGCTGATCGGACAGTGAAACGACCTATATGGATACATCATGATGTGCTAGTAAAAGTGGAGTCATTCATCTTTCCGGCTGATTTTGTTATTCTTGATTGTGAGGTCGATTTTGAAGTGCCTATTATCCTTGGACGGCCATTCCTTGCTACAGGTTGAGCCTTAGTTGATATGGAGAAGGGACAGATGACATTTCGGTTGAATAAAGAAGAAGCAACCTTCAACATTTATAGGACCATGAGGCAGGGTGGTGAGCTCCAATCGGTATCTGCCATATCCCACAAAGAAAAGATGAAGAAGGAGAATGAACAAAAAGATGCAAAACAAGAGCTTATGATTGGAGATTTGGTGCTTGTACACAGTTCTGGGTCACCTTGTCTTCCAGGCAAGCTCAAGTCCAAATGGACTGGCCTTTACTTGATTACCCAAGTATTCCCTCATGGAGCAATTGAGTTAAAAGCCAAGGGGGGAGTGCGGTTTAAGATGAATAGAGAACGAATAAAACTCTATTTTGGGCATAAAGCATCGGGGAATAAAGTAATAGAGGCAAACTATCTTGATGAAGGCTGAGTAGTTAAGTGTCCCCAGTCGTGCCGCGACATTAAATCAGGCGCTTGTTGGGAGGCAACCCAATACCTATAGTCTTTTTAGTAATGGTTTCTACTAATGGGTTTCTAAATTTGCAGGCACATCACCAGGAAATTCTACAGAAAATTACTTTGCAGCAGTCATTGACAGATACATCGACGAACCGTTGCGCCTGCGACGGACCGTAGTATGCCTCTGTTCTACCAGATACGTCTCTCTGTTATTTTCAAACTAGGGAACACACGATGGAACAAATGACGGGCCGTCACAACTGTGATGGGCCGTCGTCGGGGAACCGTCGTGTGATTAATGAGTCATACCCGACCCGGCTGGAGTCTTTTTAAAAATTAGACTGTTTAAACCCCCCAACCCCTCATTTCACCCCATTCCTTCATTTTATCTCCCATTTCCCTCTCTTTTCAACTTCAACATTCTCTCCCTCAATCATTGTTCCTCCAAAATTCTCCAAAGCCCTAGAAGTTATCATCTACTAGTCGGAGCTACTGCTGTGGGTGTCTGCCTGACCACCGAGTACTTGGCCAGTTGTTTTTCTCCAATTCTAAGGTATGTGTCTCTAATATCTACTCATTTAATCTTGCATTTTTGTTTATTAGTTAGTATTAGCTTAGTTATTAGTCATATGTTGTTTCTTTTATACTATTCTGTCTAACCTAGGTTAAAAATGTTCAAAATCGCCATGTTTACAACCCTAGACATAGATGCTTTTGAATTGCTAGTTTCCTAAGTAGTTGGGTTAGACAAATGTAGGTCCAAAACACTACAAGTTTGATGTGGGTTCATCAGGGATGCATGGGGTACCCCAAGTTCTATCACTGATATACCGAACGAGACCCCAATGACGGACCATCATACCCATGACGGACCGTCGTAGGGTCCGTTCCAAAAGCCCTGGCACCCTGTCCTTTAACGGACACATGTGACGGACCATCAAACCCACGACGGTCCGTCCAGCACAACCGTTCTGTTTTTCAGAGACCCTGTTTCTAAGGGTCTCTCACTTTTTCTAAGTGTCCTTCAACGGACACATGTAACGGACCGTCATACACACGATGGTCTGTCCTGCACAACCGTTCTGGTTGTCAGAGACCCTGTTTCTAAAGGTCTCTCACTTTTTCTAAGTGTCCTTCAATGGACACATATGACGGACCTTCATACCCACGACGGTCCGTCCTGCATGACCGTCATGACGGTTAGCCACCCCTCTCCTATGGGTCTCCATATTTCTTCCATGTGTCCTACAACGGACACCTACGACGGACTGTCGTACCTGTGACGGTCTGTTCTGCACATAGCCTCATACTAGTCAGAGACTCTCTTTCAGGGTTCTCCATATATACATAGTCTATGTAATACACAACGGACCTCATGACGGTCTGTCATAGTCACGACGAGCTGTCACCAGGCCCATCGTGTGTCACTGTTTCTATAGCAATGACATACTATTTTCAATGTTTTATTTTGTATGGTTTTGCTTGTCTTGTTTGTCACTACTCGTACTAATATTGATCCTTTACAGGTACTATCTACTATGGCACCCAAGCAAGACCGAACCTACGCACGCGGGCGAACAAAGTCTGTCGCCTCGTCTGCCCGCATGGTCATCGGCTCTGACGATGAGCGTGACCCTGAGTATGTGCCCCCAGGCACTTCCACACCTTCCCGTGCTGCACGTGCTCCCAGAGCCACACCCAAAAAGGTAGCGTCCGGCGTAGTCACTGCCTCCCAGTCTGATGAGGAGCGCAAACTGACCGGCACACCCTCTGGGTCAGCCACAAATGAAGAAGGAGCGTCTGGATCCTTAGGAGTATCATGGTCTGAGGAAGCCCCCGGCTCTGCTGAGGTTCCCGCACCCGCCACAGCTGCAGCGTCAGCCTTGTCTGATGAGGCTGACAGTTCAAAATCTACATCAGTCTCACCAGTTCCGGTACCCACCCCAGCCACTGACCAGCACAACTGGTGGTGTGTCGACGGGCAATTACAAGTCTACTCCGACGCCAAGGTCCTGACTGATAAAGAAGTGATGACTCGAACGTTCACCTTGGAACGGCGTGTCCTTACAGGGAGTCTCTTGACGATGCCTGAGATCCACAATCTCTTCATCAGGCATCGCTTGGAGTGGACAACACGTCCGTTGGGATGTTACAGTGAAGAAATGGTCCGAGAGTTCTACGCATCCTACGTAGTGACTCTCCGATCACAGATAGATAGGCGGGCTGCCCCCGCTAAACAGGCCCCATTGGAGCAGGTCCGAGTACTGGATGTACAGGTTGACATTTCATTGCCTGCCATCCACCGATTTCTATACGGCGTGGGTGTTGAGGCTACTCAGACCCCTCTCACTGTCGATTTTGAGTACCGCTGGCAGATAGTTAAAGATGGCCAGCTCTTGCGCAGGCCATCACTAAGAGAGACCACCAAGCAGTGGATGGCCCTGCACCTGTAAGTAGATGGAGAGGGTGTTGATTGAGTGATTGAGCCGAAGGGGGCCATCAAGAAGGCCAACCTCACTATCACGGCGAAATTCTTGTGGCTGCTTGTCCGTCACTACCTTTCCCCTACAGATGCAGATAATATCGTTACCTTGGATCGAGCAGTGCTGATGGCGGCGATGATAGCCGGGTTCGAGGTGGACTTCGCATGGCTTCTACAGGCAGTCATGCACGAGAGGGCATTCAAGGTCACTACTACCTACCCTTTCCCGTTCATGATCTTTGCTCTCTGCAGGTCCGCAGGTATGCCCATATGGAACGTAGATCAGCTTAAGGCCCCACAGGGCACTGTTGACGTCGGCCTCATCAGAGACGAGGCCAATGAGTTGGCTCCACATAGAGGGCCCCGTGCAGAGCTGCCCCCACTTGCTGATGATCTTGCTGATACGGTAGCCCAGGCCCGCATGGCTACACAGGCGGTGTCCACTGACACTACCTCGGTCGAGTCTATCCCGGGTAGTAGCACTGCCCTGATCTCCTCTCTCACAGCCCCTCTACCGGCACTGGTCCCCCTTGCTAGGGTCCAAAAACTAGAGGCGCAAATGACCACACTTCTGCATCATATCCAGCCGTGGATGCAGAAGTCTATTACTGAGTCAGAAGAGTACCTAGAGAGGAAAATGGTCCAGTTTACAGAGTTGAAGATCGCTAAGGTTAACCAGCGCTTGGACGCCTTAGAGTTGAGGGTGCTAGCCCGACCTTCCCCTGCGGTGGATGTGTCAACTCTTCAGGCTGCAGTCGACAGTCTTCGTGCAAACATCAACACTATCTTAGATGCTAGGGTGTCGGAGTCTGAGGCCCCTTCTGTCGTGCGTGCTAAGGATACAATGTTGGCAGCTCTTTTTGCTACTTCAGAAATTCCACCACCTTTCCCTCGAGAGAGTGCCAAGAGGCGTAGGGGTCGAGTAGAGGACGAGGTGAGAGCACGGAAGAAGGAGCACCGAGAGATAAAGGCTGCGAGGAGAGCCTCACTTGCTGAGGAGGAGGCGCACCAAATGAGAGCATTAGAGTTAGCGGCTGGGGCGTCAAGCTCCCGCACTGTGGAGATAGTAGGAGGCACTACTTATGGTGCAGTTGTTACTGAGGACACCACTGAGGGTGTTCAGATGGCAGAGGACGTGGGTTCCAGGGAACCGGACCCACTGTCTTGCTGATCGACGGCGCTTTGCGCCACAGGTTTGCTTCACCTACCACTCTAGTATTTAGATTTTTATGCATTGGCGACAATTGCTTGTTTTTTTGTTTGGGGTGGGGTAAATGGAAAGTGAGCATTAGGGTGAAGTCTGAGTAGCCCAACTCACTATCCTCTTTTGGGGTTTTCTTGCCTGTGTTCTTTTTCTCCAAAAGACTCATTACTTTTTCTGTTGAACCAGCATGTTTATATCTTTTGTACATAGTTTAATTCTGAAGCATGATGGCTAAAATGATATCATGATAAACTGGAAAATGATGCATGACTAGGCATAGTAACTGATAATTGTGTGGCTCTAAGCATGACATAGAGTCACACCATTGCATTACCCTGTCTTAAATTCGAACTAGGTGTCTGATAATCTGGTATAGTATGATATGTCAAGTGAGTGTGAGGAAAATTTGAATAAGTCCACTATTGGTATAGAGCTAAAACTTGCCTGGTTAGTCCTGCTAAAAGTAAGTTGTAATAGACAATTAGGAAAGGATCATAGTCCCTTATTCAATATAGCCCATTTCTAGCCTAAATAAAAGAAACCAAATGAAATTTATCCTTCTTTGATCCAAATAATCTGAGCTTAAATTAGACCTTTCTTTTTCACCCCAACTGATCTTTTCTGGGAACGATGTGTTGGCCTTGGTCCCTCCTTGGACAGTGCACCTCAGCTTATGCCAAAAGTATAAGTTGAGGGTGGCTAATGTAGTAAATAACCTTCATTATGGCCCTGACCCAATTTCGGATATTGTGTACCTTGACTCATGGCAAAGCCATGAGTTGAGGGTGGCTATTATGAGGAAGGCTCTGGAAAGTGGTGTTGAAAGAACAATGAGAGAGAAAGAACAAAAGTAAAGTGACTCAAGAATTAGTTGAAAGAAAAGTAAAGAAAAAGAAAAATACACAAGAAATACAAGCAAGAAAAGAAGAGAGTCACTTACACAAATCAAGAAAGAAGAGAAAATAGCAAGGTGAAAGAATACGAGAAACTAGGAAAGATAAAATGATAGAAAGTGGAAGGTTTAGCCGATATGTCAAGGAGGGAAAAAAGTCACTAAAGTATACCTAAATATACCCTACCTGACCCTCAACCTATGTTACTAGCTAAGAAAGTCTTATCGTGATCCTAAGAGTTGTATAGAGAACTTAAGGCAGTCAAAATAAGGGCAAGCTTATGGCAATAGGTTTGAATGAGTGTGACTTTGTTCCGAGAGTGAGTGTTGAAAAATTAATCCTTATACTCAAACTAAAATCATTGTGTGAAAAATGAGGATTTTGTTTTAAAGTGAGGACACTAGTTGCAATACCGGAATTGTTAGCACCTCAGAGAGAAATTGAAGAGGATAGGTGTTAGTGCATGGTGAGTCTGTCTTATGTTCTGATCCCACAAAATTCAAGCCTAATAGTGATAGCATGCATAGATTTATGAGATTAATCGGGATTCATAGCCAAATGATTGCAAAGGATAAAACATGGATACTATTGTACAAAGATTGTGTAGTGAGTCATAGTGCGTCGCTTGAGGACAAACAATGAATTTAAGTTGAGGGTGTTGATATACCGTGGTTTCACGGTATAATTAATACTTTTTCCTTAAGTTTAGTGTGTCCAAAAGCCTTTTTGTGCTAATATTTATATAAGTTTCTCTTTGTTTTGCCGAGAATCTGTCCAAAGCTGGTGCATGCAGAAGAGACCACCTACGGAGCTTATGACGGTCCGTCATGCATGTTACGGTTCGTAGGTGGCAGCGAGTGAAGCTGCTGAAGAAAGATGGGGAAGTCTGACTAAGTGTGGGGTTACGAAGCTTGTGATGGTCCGTCGTGGCTATGACGGTCTGTCCTGCAGGTTCGTCATGAAGTTTAGAGAAGTAATCCCAGTACCCAGATTCCAAGAGTTAAAGTGTTTTGAAATGAAGACCCTCGACGGACCGTTGTGCCTATGACGGTCCGTCATACTTTCCGTCGAGGGTGGTGAAGAGAGCAGCAGAAGAAATTGCACAAGTATGGGACGATAGAGTCCACGACGGTCCATCTTGACCACGACGATCCGTCGTGAGGTCCGTCGATCCAGCCACGTTTTAGCAGATTTCAAGCAAATAGAGTCCTTGTTTAATTAGTTTTTTTTTTATATAAATAGTTTGAAAAACCTCGTTTTTGAGGTTAGACTCTTAGACGGTTAGACTCTTAGACGGTTAGACTCTTAGATTGTTAAACTCCGTATTGGTAAAAATTGTATTGTGAGATTCTTGATAATCATTAGACTTTTTGTGAGATTATTGATTACTTTGAGATTCTTTCAAGTGAATATTGATGATTAATCAAGCAAACATTCGGATTTTACTCTTTCTCATTGAAGTAAGTACATGAATTCCTATTTAATATATTTGAATATTGTGAGTATGACTATGAGTAACTAAACTCCATAACAAGGGTTCTGGGAACCATAGGAAAATAATGAGATAAAACCTAACTAAAATAACAATTCTAGAATAGTGTCTTGCATGTATTAATAATTCTTTCGCTTAGAAGTATTTTTAACGGACGGCCAACGTTAGAACTCGCCTTAATGCTACTTGCCGGACCAATGATGTAGATAATAGGAAAAGAATTATTAACATAGATTTAGTGTATACTATCTAATAGGATAGTATTGATTGGTACGAGGTAATAACTTAGTCAAATATCGAATACGATGCATAATATGAGGTAAGGATAAGGGTTAGGATAGCAACACACGTAGCCGGACAAAGGTGCGGATTGAGATTTTCTGGATGGCGGACCAAGGATTTTGAAATACATAACTTATCACTTTGCATGCAAGATACTAGGAAAGAATTGTTATAGTTAGAATTATCAAGTTATGAACTTATGGGGAACACGTAAACCCTAGTTACTTTGATTAATTGATTAAAATCCAACATTCAAAGCAGTTAAGTGTCTCTTTCTAGTTCATTAGTTATTTTCACTCATTTAGAAATAGAAACCCCCCTTTTATTGTTTTTACTTTCCAAGGAAGTCATTGACCAAACAATAGTAATAACAGGTTGAAGTTAAGTCTAGACTATTTTCCTTGTGGTAACAACCCCAACCTCACTAGTTGGGTTATTTACTTGACACGACCGCTTTACTTCTTATTTGAGAAGTAAGTTTGAGTGTATCAGTCGAAGGCGAGAAGTGTTTTGAATCAAGGCTTCCAAAAGAGGATTCTTTCAAAAAAAGTTGAAGTATGTACTTAATTTACTCGGGGACATAACTATCTTTAAACTTATTTTATTCAACGTATTATAATAGATTGTGTATTTCTATATTTCTATTATATGGACCGTGTCACAAGTATTCTTGAGTCTAAAATTGACATATGTTGAAACTTAGTATTTTCCTAAGTTTTTATAAAAAAAGATATTATGAGATATTATTCAAATGAAAAGTTTAATTCAACACTATATTTCATACATGGATGCAATGAATGATGTCAAAGGGCCTGTACAAGACCTCCGAGAGGTCAAGTACTCCATGTTGCACTCCAAAGAACATCATATCTTATAGGATGTACTATGTAGCTGTGACAATTATGTATTCCTTATCTAGGATAACTTGATAGGTATGCAAGTTTGGACAAGGGTATCGGACCTTGTGTAGGCATTGCACATGTATGCCTGACACGATAGTTCCTAGGTTTTAATTCATGTAAACAAATATGAATGCATGAGTATTTTATGAACATATCTTATATGATATAATGTCAAGTATATGATGTGGTAAAGTATGAATGTTCATAGTGTTTAAATATGTTTATGTGAAAGGATTTCTCATATAGTTAAACCTATACACTTATCCATGAAAAAAGTGAAGTATGCACATGTGTAACCTAAGGGTATTTTTGTGAAAGGTTTTCTCATATCTATTAATAACCACACAATTGAAAACATGTCTATGATACATGTATGATCGTCCCGTCAAAAGAGGGGTTATTGAAAGGTGTTATCAATGACATCCTAACGAGATGGTACTTGAATATGATATGTTTATTTGAAAGGTTTTCTAACATGATTTAGGTTGATAATTCATATCTATGACTTAGGAGATAAGCATGTTGGGGGTTAGTACTCCTATAACCTTCTTTTATAAAGTAATGTTAATAAAGTCTTTTCAATAAAGTGAACTTAGCTTAACACCGAATGAACTTGAAGATGGGGGTGTCCCTTCCGAATGTGGGAAGGTAGGTTCACCATAGTCCTCAAGAGGTGGATAACTATAATGCCCCATTTAGCATAAATAGGGTTTCCATATATTCCTCCAAGATCCATAAACTATATTTTCCCAATAGTATCTAGCATGAGATATCACCTAATATATTAGAATGATGTTAATGTTCTACTTTTTCAATGTAGAACATCTTCCTTTTGTGTAAGGTTATACAACACAAAATTCCATGATTCACACCCACGGTCTTAGTGTTGGTTAAGGCTATAGTTTCCCCAAGTAAAATTTACAATAGAAGTAAAGTAACGAACCTAACTAGGATAACCTAAGTAAAGTTGCTTATAGTAGATGAGACTTTGTACTTTACCGATGCATTGTACAACTAGGTCTTGAAGGGAGTTCTAGGAAGGTGTTCTAACTTATATGTACATGTTTATGTTCCTTATGCATGACATTGTAGAATTGTGTAGTTGTTGTGATGATATTCATGGTATGAGTCCTAAAGAGTCTATATGATGAAGGTCCTAATTGATATACATGTAGTTTGATATAGTTTCATGGTTGATGTATGAAGTACATGTTAAGTCTTGTACTCTCATTGTCAGTTTACTTAGTATGAATTAGGCTATGGGACTTCATATCTACATTACACTAGTGGGCCTAGAATGAAATTATGAGTAGTGTTTTATGACGTCTTTGTGAATACAAGTCTAAGTATGTTAATGTTGACTATTGTCTTACTATGATGATGTTGGAAATCTTGACTGGTATGTGGTCTTTGAATGAGTTCTTCTATGTAGTCCATAAAGTATAATCGCTCAAATGTGAGTTAAAATGTCTTGTTATATGAAGTTGTTCTATGAATACATGTGTTTGGTTAATGAAGGTTGTATGTATAATTATCTTATGGCCTTAAGGGGATGCTTAAGTGTGAATAGTGTAATGGGACATTATCTATACATTGCACCAAGTATCACTAGAGGGTCACTTGGGAAGTTACGGATTTTAGAAAAAAAGAGGTTACTTTTAATGAAAAGGGGCTTACTATAAATGAAAAAGTAGTTATTGTAATGTGATGCCAATGTGCTAAAAATGTAATGTATGGCTTATGTGATGTTGTGACTATTTTATATGTCTATATGAAGTATGTGAATTGTATTATGCTTATGATATTCAAAAATTATGAAGTTTTCACAAAAGGCATGATGCATGGTTTCAAAATATCCTCTTTAAATGCATGTTTTTGTATGGTTGTAATACTAAGTGCCTTCTTGTACTAACACCATTCTTCTTCACCTTTTTACAGTATGTGTATTTTATGGCTGCTTAAAGGATGTCTCTTAGGTGAAGTACTTTATATGGGTTTCCCAAGCTCAAGGAAAGGGATTTTTTCAGCTCAAGGATTTCCTATATCGTGTTTTATGTATAATTATGTGATAGCTTAGTGATATTTTATGTTATAAGGGTCGTGTCCCTAATGTACTTTAATAATATTGAGTCTATGATGCCAAACAGACTTAGCGTCTAACTAAGTATTATGATATTTTATATATATAATGAAAGTGATGTTCTAGCATATGATGTGCTATGAAAGTTATAAATTTTCTGCTAAATTTACAAAAAAATGTGATTTATGATAACTATGGGCTTGTATAAGACCTCTAAGAGATCAAGTACGCCATGTTACTTCTAAGTGGTGGTCACAAGTCATGACAAACCTTGTATCATAGCATGATGTTACAAATTTATGAATAATGATTATGTTGTTCGAAATCATGTGAAAAAGTGATGTGTGTGTGCAATGTGTGGAAGTGAAGTTGGTCACTGTTTGGAGATGTGTAAAGGTATGTATCATCCTTGAATTTTATGTGCAAAAGTTGTACACAATGTAATATTCATATGGGGTGTGAAGTTACTAATTTTGAGTGCAAACGCTTGGCTAATGTAACTTCTAAACTACACCTAACATTGCACTAAATGTTAGTGAAATTCCCTAAGAAACTAACATAAAAAGGTTGATGAAAGGAAGCTATAAATTATGAATAAATTTCTAGCTTAGTGTACTTAAATTTCGTTCAAAAAGGAGGTTGGAATCTCGAAATTTAATGCATTTTAAAGAGGTGAGGCCACTG
Organism: Solanum chmielewskii; assembly: GCA_027704785.1. Taxonomy (NCBI): domain Eukaryota; kingdom Viridiplantae; phylum Streptophyta; class Magnoliopsida; order Solanales; family Solanaceae; genus Solanum; species Solanum chmielewskii. The sequence goes on along the minus strand of JAKWIX010000304.1, from coordinate 166,129 downwards.
GATGAAGGCTGGACGTCCGGATAACTGCAATGATGATCCTGTATCTCTAACGTCCACATGTGCCTGCAACTAAAAATAGTAGAGTTTGTATAGGGTTAGTACAAACTTGTACTATGTATGGGTATATACAAGCACATACCACGGACATGCATGAGAAAGAATATCTCTTTCCAAACAATATGATTTTTGGAAGTCAAGTCAGTGTAGTTTCCAAATTGAGATTTGGAAAGTTTCCAAATTTGGATTAGGAAAGTCAATTAGCTTTCCAAATTTGGATTAGGAAAGTCAGTGAGCTTTCCTGATTTTGAATTGGAAAGTTATGCCATGAGATAAACATACATCATCATACTTTTGACATTTGCAGACAGTATATAACATTTAAACATAGCACATATCATATAGCGTACAACAAACTTTTCATGAAGCACATAACTTCCTTCATACCATTCATTCATATGCCATGAGACCATATGAATCATCGACTTAACGTTAAGACATCCCAGGAATGAGGCCTTAACAGATGGGCCACAACTATAGAGTCTTCATTAGCAAACACAGAGTCTGCTTCGTTCATTCATACGTACTCCATTTCATTTCATTCATAGGCCAGTATAAACACCGGCTATACCTAGGATGTATTTTTAGACTTTCATTAAGTTAATTTTGCAATGACCAAGAATTACCTAATGTCATTACTTGAATCGAACTAACCTTTTGATTACCCTATCCTAACTCCTTCGATATCATTCATTTCATTACGTGCATCATTTAATCTTGGCCTCATTCTTTCATCGGGAACTTTAACTTGAACAGACATAGATCATGCTCACATCATGAAATCCAGTGTCTCTCCCACACCAAAAAGAGGTGGAATGATCAGCCAAAGTGACCCATAACATGCTAGCGTACATAGGAATTTGACCCCGCTAGATCCCTATATTGGTTGTATAGGTTCGAAGACTAGGAGATATAAGGAGACCTATAGCCGGCAAGACAGACAGTCTCATATCATGAGAGTAACGTGAAACTCCTCCCTTCCCCAAAAAGGCATCACCACTCATAGCTAGCCTATCGGTGCTCTGTATAAAAGTTCCATTTCATTCATCTCATACGTCATGGAAGCTGGCTTCTAGTATGAGGACATCATAGCTCATTAGATGATTTCTCATCTCATCATTCGTGTTATGTGTGTTAAGCTCAATACTTTCATTAGAGTGTTCATAGAGATTGGTCTCTTCATTATCTTACACTCTCATAGGTAAATACATTTTAGTAACATTTCCTTAGGCTCATTTGAGATTGGTCTCATCATTTAAATTAGCCTCATATCATGTTGTCACCACATTCCTATCATTAGAAACTTTGCTTTTCATAGTTTCTCACCTCTTATTACGTGATGTTCATTTCATCATATGCCAATGCACTTGGCCATTTAGTGTGTTTCACACCCTTACTTACCCCTTCTAGGGTTTCATCATTTCATCGTTCATTTTATCATTTCATTACATACATCTGACGTTCACTTACTTTTAAACGTATGCTAGACTTATGATTCTATACACACAAGCCATGGGGCTTCATCTATGGTTCGTTAAGTAATTCATACATTGCTAAGATTATGTAGTACAAGACTTATGCATCTTGTATATATGCCAAGATCTTAAATTTGATCTTAGTAGGTGGCATTATTCTTGGATATTTTTTTCACGTATGACTTATGTATCAATACGGAAGTTTGGTCAAGGGAACCCAAATTCAAATCACTTGGATAGCATTAACATTTTTCATTGATATTTTTTCTAATATCCCTAACATTGGGACTCTACATTGAACCCCAACATTAACATTGTACCTTAAATTTTCTACTTGGTTTCCTCTTAAATTTGCCGAAGGGTTGTGGGTTCGAACCCCCACAACTTCTTTCATTTGATTCTCTAATTTTTGCTAGGGCATTGGGAGGTTGTGAGTTTCAACCCCCACAAACTCGTTATTTTTGTTTTTAATTTCGCTAGAGGCTGTGAGGTGGTGGTTTCGAACCCCCACAGCCTCCTATTTTAATTTTTTTTTTTTATTTAAGTTCATTAGGCTAGGAGTTTGGCAGTGGGGTTGCGGGATCAAGCCCCCACACCCTCACTTTGTTTTCTCATTTAATTTTGTCATTTTCCTTTCCAACCTTGAAGTCGTGAGTTCGATTCCCACGCCTCCTATTTATTCATTTTAATTCTTGTTCTCTTCTTTCTAACCCAGCAAACCCAATTTTGATTCCCCCAGCCCCCTTTTCTTTTTCCTTTCTCGCGAATTCTAGTAGCAAAAGTGTGAGGTCACAGGTTCGAATCCTGGTGCCCTCACCTCTTTTAAATGCGTTAAATTTCCAGATTCCAACCTCCTTTTTGAACGAAATTAAAGTACACTAAGCTAGAAATTTATTCATAATTTTTAGCTTATTTTCATCAACCTTTTCATGTTAGTTTCTGAGGGCATTTCATCAAGATTTAGTGCATTGTTAGGTTTAGATTAGTAGTTGCATTAGTCAAGCATTTTTACTCAAAATTAGTATCTTCACACCCCATGTGAACATCACATTGTGTAAAACTTTTGCACATAAAATTCCAGGATTATACATGCCTTTATACATCTCCAAACAGTGACCAACTTCACTGCCACACATTGCACACACACATCACTTCACATGATTTCAAACAACATAATCATTATTCATAAATTTTTTAACATGCATACTTAAACATAAACATCACGAAAGTACATTTAACCCTTACTTTGTACAAGCAAATATACCCAACCTAATGTTCAATTGGAGCTAGTGGCAGGGACATTCAAAGGGGGAACAATCCTAGTTTTCAAAATGAATATCTTGAATCTTATGGGGTCTCTTTGGAAAAGGAAGAAGAGGAAAGAAACACATACCTTAATTGATGTTCAAACTGCGAATTTTTTGCCCAAAATCATCTACAAAATCAGTCCAATAAACCTCAACGTCCACACCACTCAACGAACAACTTCTCTTTGCCTTATCGTTTTTGGTTACTTTGTTTTTCTCTAAATTTCATGTGTGTTCTTCAAGTGTGAAGAACTCTTGATATTATTTCTGTTCTTTGTTGTTTGTTATAGAAACCAATGTGAGAGAGACGATGAAACGTGAGAGAGAGATCATAAGAGTGTACTTTTATATAGGAGTTTTAAGCTTGGGAATTAGTCAAACTAAGAATCCTTATTAATTTCAATGAAAACCTTATTTAATCATCTCGGTTAAAGGACCATTATTACCATAAAAATTCATATTATAAACATTAAGTAAATCACCAACTTGTCGTTTCCAATGGGGCTCGAACTCGGGTAGAGTGGCCCTCGCAAAATGGACCATCTCGGGTCAACCTGAGCCAAATTTGTTCTTAAAAATAAATTAATTACTTAAATAATTTATTAGGCTAATTAAGATACTACCTTTGGAAAGGAAATGACCATTTTAACCCTGGACCCTCAAAACATAAGATTTATTCTTTTTAAGTCCGGTAAAGACTCCTTCGATTAAATCTTCATTTTTGAGAGCCTTACTTGGTTGGTTCAAACCTTTACAAGCTTAAATAACTCCACATGTTATTTGACTTGGTCGTAGCAAGGGTTGTGAGGTCTGGTTCTACGCGTATCAATCTGTGTGAGCCTTTGTCTAATTGCAAGAATTCTTGACACCTAACTATTTATCCTATTCATTTTTAGGAATTGTTACAGTTTTCAAGGATGTTTCCAAACCAAAAATGATCTTATACGAGTGTAGGACCTCGCACATGAATTTCATCAAAAAATTACACGTAAAACTCGACGAAACATGCCTAGAAACACAAGGTCATTTTTTAAGGCAAATCTTTCAAACGTCATGGATATTCTTGGATGTTTGACCTCCAAACATCATGAAACTTTGCGCACTGCCTATATACAATATAATAACTCATATAAGGATCTTATAACCTCATGTATCACAAATATACACATAGAACCACATATGATGCACATAGGTGACTTAGTCGTTGAACATCTTGGTTGTCCCTTGACGTTTGACTTCCAAAGCACCTAAACTCTTAGACACTACCTCAATACAATTTTTAGACCTGTTTAGGACCTTAGAAAATCATGAAAACCATGATAGGATCTAGTTAACCTAAATCATTTTTGGGATCTTACATTCTTCCCCACTTGGACAACATTTGTCCTCGTAAGACACTTGCCACTCCCCGAAAACTTCAAAAAATAGAGATTCAATCTTAAAAGATAATATCCATAACATATAACACATAATAAAGAAGAAAACATCAATTTCAAATAGTCAAGACGTTCACAACACAACAAGAAACTAAAAGATAAGTCTATAACTCATTATTCAATAAAACACACATGCCTCATTCCAAATAGCGAAAACTCATTTTACATTCAATATCATACTCATATACATCAGTTTAATAACCTTACAATAATTTTAGACTAAAGAATCAATTAGTCAAATTTTAAAAAATTTAACAATAAGCAAACGGTATCCTTATAGTGAATGGAGCAAATTTTTGAAAAAATGCAACTTTTTGGCAATTCATGATAGAAAAATGCTATTATTCCCCAGTAACATCATATAAACATATCTTACCTCATAATCATGACTTCATAAAATGCGCAATGGAAGAAGTTAATGAAATTAAATTTCAAAAAAACTCAAAACACCATGCACATGCAACATACTTCAATGACTTTCTATCCCAATGAACTAACCATAATCCCCAACTTAGAAGGAACCCATATAACTAAAAAGAGAAAAGCAAGGACTTACCCTCATCAACATAACCATCCGGCTTCTCTCCTCTAGTCCGGAATGCATAGAAACGCCTCATTGCTTGAACATCATCCTTTGGAACACTAGGAGCAACTTTCTTACCATCTTTTCCTCTAGAATCAATATTAGGACAATCTCTAACCTTGTGTCCTTCCTTACTAAAATCATAGAAACTCTCGGTACCCCTTAGACACACAGCATAATGCCTCCTTTCATGAATGGAATCTAAACCCAAGATGAGACCGGCGTCGTTGATCTCTCAGAGGTAGCAGACAAGCCTAGATACATCATCGTACTTCATCTAGGTGAATTTTGGCGGAAAATTTGAACTTTTGTTTGCTTAAACTTTATATTGGAAACCATTGATCTCATATAATACTATCTATAAAAACTCATAAATGTTCACAACAATTATCTAAATCAAGATAATCAAATGAAAGATATAGTCATAAATATAGAGTTTCCAAAGTGTCACTAATACAAAGTCTGAAAGTAAATATGAAAGAAATGCTAGTTTAACATACTCTACTAGCTCATGCCTATGTCTACGCTAGAATAAATCAGAAAGCATCCACGAAGCATGAGGGCCTACCAAATCAGGATGAAAGCTCCACATTCGAATAACTTCTGCATCAATTCATAAGCTCAAACATCCAACTGCACTTGCACCAAAAAGTAGATAAATGTATCGAATTAGTACATACTTGTACTAAGTGTGGGTATATGCAAGCACACACCATGAACATGCATGATTTAGAATAGCTATCTCCTAATGATATGCGTTGTGGAAAGTCAAGTCAGTGGACTTGCAAAAATAAGATTAGAAAAGTCATGCCATGAGACTATCATGCATCATCATACTTATCATATTGCACACAACATATAGCTTATTGCATATAGAACATAACATATTGTGTATAACACATATCATATTTTATTTCATTCGTTCATATGCCCATGAGACCCTAGAACCATGGACATAACAATAGGACTTCCAAAAATGAGGGCTCAACATATGGGACCTAAACTAGAGAACCTTATTTCGAAAACATAGAGTCTGCTTCATTAATTCATACGTACTTCATTCCCTTTAATTTATAGGCTAGTGTAAACATCATCTATACCTAGGATGTAATTTATGACTCTCATTGGGTTCACTATGCAATGAGTAAGAATGACCTAGTGTCATTACATAAGTATAGTTGACCTCTTGATTATCCTACCCAAACATCTGTGGTATCGTTCATTTCATTGTGTGCATTTCATGAGGTTTACCTCATTCTTACATTGGGAATTTTAAATTTAACCGACATAGATCATGTAAGAATCATGAAATCTAGTGTTTACCCCAAACATAAAAGAGGTGGAATCCTTGCAAAAGTGAAACCAAAACATGCTACCGTATATAGGGAGTTGAACCCTGCTAGGTCCCTATGTTGGATGCATAGGTTCAAAGACTAGGAGATATAAGCAGAACCTTATCTGTCTGGACTAACAGTCTCAACTCATGAGAATCACACAAACCTCTACATTCTCGAAAGAAGGAATCGCCACTCATAGCTAGCCTATCAGTGCTCAGTATAAGTTCCATTACAATTTTCTCATACATCATAGAAGTTGGATTCTAGCATGAGGACATAATAGCTTATTAGATGATTTATCATCTCATCGTTAGTATTAAGTATATATTAACTTCAATACATTCATTAGAGTGTTCATAGATACAGGTCTCTTCATTAACTTTACACTCTCATAGGTGAGTACGTTTTGGTAACATTTACTTAGGTTCACTTGAAATTGCTCTCATATTTCACATTAGCCTGTTATTATATTGTCGCCACATTCATTAGCCTTAGCACGTTTTCCCTTTATAATTACTCACCACTTTTTACATGAATGTTCATTTCATCATATCACAATGCACATGGCCTTTTAGTGTGTTTCACACTCTTACTTAACCATTCTGGGGTCACATCATTCGTCACATAACATCTTAGGTTCACTTACTTTATAAACATATGTTGGACTTATGACTCCACACACAATCCATGAGGTTTCTTTCGTAATTTGTCTAAGTGATTCATACTTACCCAAGATTATGTGGTACAATATTTATGCATCTTGTAAGTATGCGAGGATCTCAGTTTTAATCCTTAATGTCAACATTCATTTAACAATTCAATCACGCACGACTTATGTGTCAATACGGAATTAGGCAACGGAACCCATTTCGAATCCCTTCAGCAACACTTAATCTTATATTAAACTTGGTAATTGTATATTTCAGATATGGGGGACCCTGGGTCGATCCCCATAACACCCATATATTTTACTTTCTTTTCCCTCCTCTCTTTTTCGTTTAAGGCCAAGATCGATGCCCACAACTTCATTTTATTTGTCTTAGTTTTTCTCTTAACTTTCTCACCTATCTAAAAGGTTGTGGATTCAATCCACACTCACATCATCTTATTTTTGTCTTTTTTATTTTTCTCCTAATTCTCTCATCTATTCAACAGGTTGTGGGTTCAATCCCGACACACCTCAGTTATTTTTCTATCATTTTTATCTAGATTCTCTCATCAATTCAAGAGGTTGTGGGTTCAATCCTCACTCAACTGATTTATTTTTCCTTTCCTTTTTCTTAGGAGATTTTTATGTAATTTGCATCTGGTGAAGTCTTGGGTTCAATCCCCAATGACCTCACATTTTAAATTTTTTTCTAAAATATAGCCCCCCCTCAAATATACAACCCGAGACCAACATTTTCAGCAAGTTCGAAATTTGGTCATCTTCCAATTCATCTTTCTCTCATTCTTTTGTTAATTCTTGGGGTATTTCGTGTGACATTTATTCAGCCTTATTATACTTGTATGACCATCATACCTTTGACATATTCATGAGCATAACATAATACATTTTAACATGTAAAATTCAGGCTTCAAACCATGGCTAACTCACGGCACACACATGCACAAACAAGTTAACGTAATTCACTTTTTGTGAACACATATTTCATTGCTCACATAATTTCCGAATACATATTCAAACAAGTAATCACAACCAGCCCTAAAATCATCTACAAGAAGTCATACCAACGCATACATTAAATCTTTCAGAGGATCTAATGTCCAGGGCATGCAACGGGAACAACCTTAGTTGTTCAATTGTGATTAGACTGAACCTTAAGGGTCTTTTGGGGAAGGGACCAAGAGGGAACAAAACCCAAACAAGAAATCTTGGAAGGAGGTTCTAACGTGCTGCAAAAAACCCCAATAAGCCAACGTCTCACCAGCGAAATCACAAGCACAGTCCGTCGAGAACTTAATTTTTACTTTTTATTTTTTAACTTATTTTTCTTTTGAATTCTAGCGATCAAGTTCTTGAATGTGGATGAACTTTGTTATATTTTTTTATGTTCTTTTGTTTTACATAAAGTTGAGTGTGAAAGTGAGAGAGGAGTAGAAGAAAACATGTGATAGGGTTAGCTAGGATTAAGAGATTAGGTGGAGACTTAGTCAAATAAGGATTTATCATTAGTTTATAAAAATCTGATTTTTTCCTTTTTCCTATATCATATAATTGAATATTAATTAATTTAATTAATTCACTAAATAAAATTTAATCAATTAAATCATTTGTTCCACCAAGGCTCGAACTCGGGTGGAGCTAGATTTCGCTTAAAGGGTCAAATTTGGCCACCTCAACCCGAATTGCCCCTTAACCATATTAACAAGCTATTTACCTTATTAATCAATTAATTAGGTTAATTATAATAGTACCCTTATCCAGGAAAAGACCATTTTACCCCTAGACCCTCCAAACTTAAGATTACCCCTTTTCAAGTCCGGTTAAGACTCATCTGGGTGAATCTTCATATTCGGGTGCCCTACATGGCTGGACCCAACCATGTTCACCAAGTTTGTTGGATTTGCTATTGCATAGGTTCGGAGGTCTGGTTCTACGTGCATCAATAAGTCTGAACCCGGTCAAATCCAGGCATTCTATGTACATTAATCAATTATTTAGCAAAGTAATTTTCAGGTTGTTACACCTCCTTCCACAAGTGACAAATGTAGGTTTGATATTTTGAGAAACACCTCCTTTCTCCAATTTCACCTTAGAACTCCAAGGTTCTTCTTGACCATGGGCTCTCTTCTTAAACCTAGGTTTCCCTTGATGACTATAACCACTCCTTTTCAAGTTTCTTGGCATCCTTCAAGTTTTAGATTCTTCAATCGATTGGGCATACACCACGAGTCTAGCTAGTGTCTTATCATCATGCAACATTGTCGTATGACATTCCTCCCTCACTAGATCATCCACACCTGTCAAGAAATGACTCATTTCATACCTCATATTAGACACAAGGAAAGGGGAATATCTAGATAACATAGAGAAGTTCATAGAGTATTCCTCAACACTCATATTGCCATGCTTGAGATTGATAAACTCCTCCACCTTAAATTTCCTCCATTCACCGGAAAAGTACTTGCCAAGAAAAGCATCCTTATGTTCTTCCCACTAAATAGGACCTGACTCCTCTGGCCTATTATCCTTCCATTGAGTGTACCGTATTTGTGAAACATCCCTAAGTTGATACGAAGCCGAATTTGCCTTCTCCATAGATGCAACTTCCATGACACTCAACACCTTTTACACTCAACCTAGGAACTCTCTGGGATGCTCTCCCACCTTAGAGCCAAGAAATATAGGAGGATTCATCCTCACAAAGTCTCTCAACTTAGATTTTATAGTTCTCTTCACGACATTCACCCTAGCCCCATATTTAAAATTTGCTTGAGTAGTCATGTCTCCGGCTAAAGCAAGCAAAGAATCTCTAATATCTCTATTACTCAACATGATGACATCATCACATCCTCCCACAATACAGACATGATCACCTTGAGAACCTTGACAACCATGAGGAACATGATCAACTTCCTCAACTTGAGGAGGAATCTCCTCTTTTACATCATTATCCTCAATTCTCCTAGGCGGTGTCCTCCTCATATTCATCTTCCTATAAAAAAAAAGGAAAACCATATCAAAAGAGTACTCATAACTTTTAATATACCGCATGACATAAGATTAGAAAAGAAGGCAAACTCTATCTTCCTACAGATTCTCACCCATATATGTGTGGCGACTCAAACCGACGGTCAAGACTCTACTAGGCGTGACTTGATGAGATTTTTTGATTCCTAAAACTACTTTCATAGCCTATGCTCTTATACCAAGCTTGTCACATCCCGAAACCACACCCCTGAAATTAGGGCCAATCTCGGATTGTAACCATGTAATTGACCTCACGGAGGGTTTGTACGAGACCTTACATATCATTCATCGCATATGCCTAATGAGAAGTAGTGCGGAATTAATAGTTGTCACAAAACATACAAAATTATTTAAAAACTCTTTCATCTAAAGTCATAGGAAATACTGAGTATCAATCTCATCAAACTTAAGACACAAGAATACTTTTAACACGGCCCATACACAATATGAATATAGAAATACTTATTCTATTACAATACTTCAATAAAAAATAGAAAAGACATCTCTGCCCTCGAGTCAAATGAGGACACTTCAACTTCTCTTGAACGATTCTACGGTCCAAGCGGAGAACTCAGATTATGCATATTCAACAAGATCATACCAAATCACTTAGGCAAATTCATTAAATGATAGGCATGTATAACACAAGACCAACAACATCAAAACTAGTCAATTCAACATGCATATCATGTAATTGAATACATGGTCAAGTAACTCAATCATCAAGTCATAATTGCAACAAGAATGAATAAGATTTCATTAAAAAATAATCAAAGCAAGACAATTTATCATTAACCCCTATCAAGTCAAAAAGTGCAATGACTAAGCAAAGCCACATATTCTTACTCAATCAACTAACTCAACAAGAATAATGACTAACATCCTACTTCACATAGCATGACATTTAAGAGTACATTCCATCATACTTTGAGAATATAGACCAACACATTTTCATAAGTGAAACATACAAACATATAGTATCAACATTGTGCAAGTTCATCATATACATATCATATACCATCATACGCAGACTCATACATAAGAACATCCTCCTAAGACTTCCCTCAAGGATAACTAGTAAAATATTTAGGTAGTTTCTCATATCCCTACCTAGATTAAGCTAAACCCCTTAGGTTATGTTAGTTCGAGTTCATCCCTTTAATTCATTTTACCTTTTGGGAACATCTTTCCTTAACCGACATAGATCACATGAGCTAATGTGGAATCTGGTGTCTTGAAGCCCTACACTGAATGAAGGTGGACTACTTGCAAAGGTAGTACCAAAACATAAACATAGCAACTACGTGGATCCACTATCTAGTGTTCATATAGGGGAAACATAGTTCAGGAACAAGGAGATATAGTAGGGACACTCTTTATGCTACATACTTTATCGTCTCCAATCTCAACAGTACATTAGTGGTCCTACCTTCTCTATGTGGGAAAGGACACTTCCTACTCTAGTTCACTCGGTGCTAAGGTAGAGTCCCTTTTTGAAATGTCTTTGTTGCCTTCATTATTCATCATAGCTTATTGCAAGTCATAGGGTCTAACCCTTGTATATTCATCATCATCATAGCTCAACAAGAATTGCATTAGTATAACACTTTAAATTCATATAAATGAGGTTGGCACATTCACATATCACTTCAGAATAAGGCACATTGATAAATCATTCACCAACCTTATAACATTTTTATCTTAAGCAACACCTCACAAACAATAGTCAAGACATTTGAATTCAACATCATACCAACCCTATAAATCCTAATAGAAGGAATACTTCCAATATAATATCATGAATATTCAATTATATACCATAATTTAAATAAAGAACAGGGGTCACAAGACTTACATAGTCTTCTTCATAATACATCATCATGGTTTTACCATAAACCCTTAATTCAACCCAATTAGGGTATAAAATCATCATAACTCAATGATCAACATGATAACAAGGCTAAAAGAATCACTACATTACAATTCAATGCTAGCTCATAGCTTAAGACAAGATAGTTAGGTCAATTCACAACGCACTTCATAACCTAGATCATTTCTGAAAAACTAGAGTGAATGGACTATAATTTACCCGAATTAATTCATGATTAGTATAAAAACAACATCTAGTAGTAATTCAACGAATAACCAAGTCAATTGCACCAATACAATATAATTCATATAAAGATCATCACCTAGGTTAAGGGGTAAAGTTCATTTTCTACAAACTAGACCAAACCATCAATATATATAATAATTAAGTTAGAATACATGTTAATATATTAATATTATCCAAAATAAATCTTAAACAAATCAAATCATAACATAATTTTCGAGTTTGGATAAAACCCAATCGATAACCCAATTTTTGAAATAAATTTGATAGAACCTTTTGAGAAAAGAGTTCTCAAAGGTGAAAGAGATCCCATACCTTGCTAATTGACGAAGTTCAATGGTGAAACTTTACTCTTTGCAACCCTCAAACCCTCCCCTATGTTGGTTTTCAATTGAGTTTTTCGCAAGAGAGAGAAAGAAGAGAGAAGGAAGAGAGTTTGGGTTTGTGAATTATGTGAGTTTAAGTAAGTCTTAATAAGGTTAGGACTTTATATATTATAGTTAACTTAATTATACTTCCCCAAAAACCCTAATTAATTAAATAACCACCTAATTAATTAATTTATTTAACCCAATTACAAATGTCCAGGAAATCATTGCCCTAACGGATGACACCCTGATTGACGGTCCGCCTGTGAGTCGACTTTCCTCCCCCTTTCGTGCTGCACACCCATCTCTATGTTCACAGACATGTCCAAATGGACCCTTAGCCAAAATGTATAAGTGTTTGTCAATGAATATTGTCGACGCCCATCGATCAACCCACGCCTCATTGATTCACCTCGTGGCTACACACTACCCAGGCAGTGCTTTTGACTCAAAACTAAAGGGTCCACCTCAAGGGACCTTTGTTGGTCCTTGGGGAGTCATACCAAGACGTTTCGACTATGAATATACTTAAAGACATGTTATACAACCTTTGACCTTTTTCCATCATTTTCAGAATTCTAAAAGCTAGTTAAAGGGGTTAAGGCATGCTAGCACCTCGTTGAAATAGTTTTCAAACGTCATCGACGTTCTTGGACGTTTTAGTTTCTTGACATCCTTAATTACTTATATTTCACTAAAATAGACTTTAAAACAATTTCTACACATTATTACTCTTATCATAGGTGCTAGAACACGTATTGGAATTTGAAGTGTTACACTAAGTCATTTGAAAGTCGTCATTGCACATTCAAGAATCCACATAATCCAATAATCACATATTCACTAAGACAAGATCATATATATCACAAGACAAACATCATCAAGCAATTTTTGTAGAACCATTTTAAAGTACATTACCAAATAAGTCTAACATCATTTTATGACAACAAAGCATGTATATGAGTTGATAACATTACAACATATACAGGACCCTTATTCATAAAACCTCATCTAGGTCACACGTGCAATGACCAACTAAAGCCCTATAACCTTACTCAACCAAGTGAAATAAAAAAAAGATCACAACGAATGTCTAACCTTATATAACATAGCATCATGAGAAGTTATCGTCATATCTACCAATATAGAGCAATAGCATGTTCATAAATGAAAATAACATCATATAGGATCATTAAAATTTAAAGTCCACATATGCATAATATGTACTTTATATAACATAACAAAACTTCTTAGGACTTTCCTCAACGCCATCTAGTGCAATATATAGGTAGGTCATAGTTCACCCGCTTGTGTTTTTGAGCATCGTAGATCACAACAATAGAGTTGCAAGAGACACAAGAATGTTGTTGGGGTTTTGTATGGAACTTCATTTAAAGGTAGTGTTGATGTTACTAATAGCTATGAAGATATCATTGTTGCAAACCCTTTTATGATCTATTCTAATTTCTGTTTCATGGTATTTTTGATTTTTTTTGATTGAATATGTAGCTTTTTTAGGGGTTTTATGAGGTGAATTTATGATTTGAAAAGTGAATTGGAATGTAGCAGAAAGTAAGGCACTTTTTTATGAGCTAAATGTGAGGTTGACACTAGCAAAAAGTATCTAATGTAATGGGAAATTGTAAAATAGCAGTCAATTTTGCTTTATTTTTGGAATTAATAGAGTTGCTTTGTTGTTATTGTTCTTGCATTTTGGTGGACTTATTAGTATGTTAGGTTTTTATGAACTAAATTTAAGATTCGAACACTGACAATAGGAATGTCATGTTCTGGAAATCCTCATATTGCAGTCAGGTAGTCTTTATTTATGTGTTTAGATGCGTCACTTTTGATCTTGCATTTTGATGGAATCAAAAGTTACTTTTATTTTTTATGAAATTGGACCTAGGAATAGGTAGCTAATGTGCTGGAATATTGTAAAAAATCATTCACTTTACCTTTATTAATATGGATTAATTGGGTTTGTTTGGTTTTTTACTTTGTATTTTGATGGAATTAACATGAAGATCATATAGTTGTTTTCAACTAGTTTGAGATTTAGTATAATTGATTACTATGGTCTTTTTCTTCCAAAGGATATAAAAGTTAGTTGGGTTTAATCTGAGGCAATTTACTGATAGAAAATTGATAAAGTTATCTTCTTGAAATAAGGTAATTGTTGAACTTCTTGCCTCAAAGTAGGTATAAATTTATGTTATTTTGATTTTAGTTAGATCTTTTAAGCACCTATTGCAGCCGTGGCGAAAGAAGTAGAAGCCTTCACATGAGCTTCAGAGACTTTCTCAAAATCAAACATTAATTATAGCATTATGGAGAACTTGTTAGGCATCGAGTTGTTACATCTGCTACCAAAAAGCTTGCAATACCTATTCCCAAGTAATGAAAGATCTTATACTTGAGTACAATTCTAAGTTAGTTCCATGTTTTCTTAAGTACTGAAGTAGTTCATTCAAATTGGACATGCATTTTTGTTAGAATATTTTTATATTGAAGGAATAGGTTTTTGTATTGTGTTATCAATGGGAGTTTGAATCATTGTCTTTTGGCAAATATTTTGAAGCGAGTAAGCTAATAGGACTCGGTTATTTAACTTTGATTTTCTTAGTCTAGTCAAATGACGAAAAGATGATGACTTCAATATTTTTTTAGGCGAAAAAAAGATTAGAAATACTAGTTTGGTTTTCTTTGGGTTTGACGTTGCAGCATGTAACATTTATGTTTTACCATCATACGTGGTACAATGTTAAATAAGATATTTCAATTCCCAACAGGTATATATACTGTGCTATTGGGTGCCCAGTTCAATGAGCATTTCACCTCCAAAAGTGGCATATGTAGCAAAGGAACTTCATGACATGGTATGTTTCAAAATTTCCCTTGGAGACACAATAGGAATAGCTACTCAAGCTAATATTTTAAAATTTTTGTTGATTAACTTCCCTAATGTTCTTTAAATACTTTTTTTAGTTCACAAGCTATACTAGCTATATACGATTACAAAATTCACTGGATTTTACTGCTTGGTTTTTTCTATTTTCTTGATTTCCTATATTTGATCAGTTCATGCTAGGTTCAATGATTACTCAAAAGTGTTGAGTTTTCATGCATTATCACAAATATCAATGCCACCTTCCCCTGGTCCTGCTCTTGCTTCTACTCCTTCCTCCAAACCTAAGGGTTATCCAAAATTTACAATGTAAAGAGTATAAAAGTTTTATAGATCTCTTATTGCTCGTTCTCCTTTAATTTTTAATATCTTAACTATTAACGAATTTTGGTTCTCGCAATATTACGAATAATATGCTAGTTAGTGATAATATGATTAAAAAAATGTATTATCAATTTGTGTCGAGTTTGTTATTAAAGTGTGGCTCTGTATTAAGTCTTAGAGGCTTTTTTGAATTAATGTAGCATAACAATTGAATGGGAAAAATTAATTGGTTTTGCGCAATTTCAAACTTCATCTTCTTATTTCAGCACTATGAAGGGCCCTTTTCCTGTTATTGATTAGTTTTTACTAATGATATAGGTCTATATTATACCTTTTTCATTGTAATTTTTTTCTCTACTATTCGATCCTACTTGCACATGTTTTTGGTAGTGGGAGGACTGTTCATAGTCCTTTGTTCAGTAGCATCTTTACTCTGGCCTAACCTCACATATCCATGGAGAGGGGGTACTGTCACGCCCTGAGCTACCCTCGATACGCGGATACAGAACTTAGAACCACAAGTGATCCCAAGCTTACCCTGCTGGCATAATCATTAGAATAAATAATAAAAACTGATGTGGAAGCTAAATCATAACTTATAATGAAAAGATGGGGAATACCCATATTGAAAAACTAATTTAATATGAAGATTGAAGAGCTTAATACAATTAAGTTATTAACTCAACACTAAGCAGAAACTACTATGTCTTAAAATTACTTCTAAACTAAACTAGAAATAGTGGGACAAGCCCCAGCTAAATCTAGCAAAAATGAAGCTGAATGACTAAGGACTGAAATGAAACTCATAGCAATTGTCCACTGGGAATGAGGACTCACCATTGAATTTGCGGAACTTGAGATTGGATATCGATCTGTGCGTGCTCTGGTGCTGAAAACTTGAACCTACATCATGAGAAGATGTAGCGCATGTATGCGTTAGTAATTGAAAGGTACTGAGCATGTATGATAGAGTAAATCTAAAATAAAACATAATTGAACAAGCAAAATAACAAGTATAATAATCTAACATGATAAACTGAATTCTGAGCTAACTTGATGCAATAACCAATTTATAACATGCTGAAACTGAATATTGAATATACAGATAAATGGTTAATGCTGAGAGTCTTACTGATCTGTGGGAGGTACTAATAAGAGGTAATAAAACCACATGAGCTAAATGTGGAGTCTAATGTATATGCCCCATCGAGAGTACAAATATACCCTACCAAAGGTATAAAGACATGCTTGCGTGATCACTAATCTGATTGCCCACAGAGGGGACTTAAAATCTACTTGGCTAGTAGTTCTGGGACAATTGGGTATGCTAAATCCTAGTCCAGCTCGGTATTATGCTACTCCGAAGGAATGCTTTAAATATATTGTTTATGTCAAAATTTTGATAAATACTTGATATCTCGAAACAAAACATGCAAATAGAGAATGCAACAATTAATCTGATAGTTATGCATTTATAACTGAGGCATGTATATCTGAAGTGTCTGAAAAATCTGACCTAGCATTTGTATATCAAGAACTAAAAAATACAAAGCTTGAGTTCTAAATTTCATGCGATAATATGAATAATAACATTATAATCTGATTTGGAACTTATATTTAAGTAAATCGTGAAGTTCTATTAAAGTTCTAGTAACCCTAGGTTTAATCATGATAAGAGAAACAACAATCTGGCTTAAAACTAGTGACCTAATGGGTTAAATGAACCCACTAGTGAAATCCCACATAACTTGTGATGAAATCCACAAAAAAATTCTAAAGATTAGAAGCTGGAACTGCTGGAACTTGTGTTGTTCTTGAACTAGGGTTCTTGAGCTTTTTCTCCTCTCTTGTTTCTAATTTTATAGGTTTTGATTTAATGATATGACTTAGATATGTTTTAGTTATGCTTCTAGTCTTAAATGACTAAAATATGAAGATTTAGGGTAAAAACGACATAACTAAGGGTTTAATCGGAGTGGGAGAGTTGAAAAAGACACTGGGGAAAGTTGTTGTCGGGCCAAATGACGGCCAAGACTGATGGTCCATCGTCTGCCCGACGCCTCATCATTGCATCCGTCGTTAGGGCCTATTCGACAGACCTTTACAAGGATGTACATACCTTTTTACTCGGAGGTCTGATTTTATCAAGGTCGGTGGATATGGAAAGATAATTCAATAATCTATCAATGGGTAGGTCACATGACAAGTATTTCATTTTGTGCTAAGAGTTAATAGCAATTGAAGTTGTTAGAACTGCATTTCCCCTTAATTGTCTGCAAATTTTCAACCTACCAACTGTAGGTCCACCTACAAACCGTGTTGGTCAGCCGTAGCTCTTGTCAAAGAGTTGGTGAATGGGGGTCTAGATTGACGGTGACAGACTACGAACCGTCGTCTGACCAACGGACCGTCGATCCGTCCATCGATCAAGAAATAGCCAATTCTTCCAGGCTGAGGTTTTGGGATTTTCTGATCCCATCGACGGTTGTGCAGGACGGACAAACAATGCCACTGTTGGTTGCACCTGCAGATTTTTCTGAAAGAAAGTGATTTTTTGGTCTATTTTTGCTATGGTGTAATACATTATCTCCCCTTTGGGAATATTCGTCCTCAAATAAAGACTAAACTAGATGAAATAGAGGGAGAGAGATGCAAACCCCACTACTAAAAACTTAGAACTTTGTTTGTGACTGAACTGAGTTCCGAGTACATGCAAATCTGTTTAAAATGCAACTACAAATTGAGAGAACATGATTCTAAGACTGAATTTATGCATGAATGACTAGAAAACTTAAGAGGAAGTATTACCTCAAGCTGGAGTGGAATCGGAAGGAAAGAAGTGAGCATACTTGTCTTTCATGGCTGCTTCTGCTTCCCAAGTAACTCCCTCTACGGACTGACTCCTCTACAAGACCTTGACTAAAGCGACTTCTTTGTTTCTTTACCTTCTGACTTGATGGTCAAGAATATGAACTGGTTCATCCTCATAAGAAAGTCTATCTTTCTCCGCCACACTCTCCAATGGCACTATAGAGAATCCATGACCCACATACTTCTTCAAGAGTGAGATGTGGAAGACCGAATGGACTGCTGCTTATTCTGCTAGTACCTCTAACTCATATTCCACCTTTACAACCATTTTAATTAGCTTGTAAGGGACAACACATCCAGAACTGAGCTTCCCTTTCTTTCAAATGTCATCACCCCTTTCATAGGTGAGACTTTAAGAAAAATCCAATAATCATATTAGAATTCTACTTCCCTTCTCCGTACATTTGTATAAGATTTCTGACTACTTTGGGATATCTTAAGTCTATCTCTAATGAGGTGCACTTTCTCCATAGCATAAAGTACTGAATCTGGCTCTATCAAGACTGCTTCATCTACTTCAAAGCAACTAACAGGAGATCTACATGTACGCCCATATAAAGCCTCATAAGGGGCCATCTGAATGCTTTAATGGTAGCTATCTATATTGTAGGCAAACTTAATAAGAGGAAGGTAATCATCCAAAGTACCTTATAAATCGATCACAAAAGCTCTCAACATATCCTCTAAGGTCTGAATGGTACGCTCTGCCTCCCCATCAGTGTGTTGATGAAATAATGTACTAAGATTAGCTTGAGTACCAAGAACTTTTTGAAATGACATCAAGAAATTAAAGGTAAAGTGAGGACCTCTATCTGAGATTATAGAATATGGAACCCCATACAACCTCAAAATTTCATTGATGTAAAGCTTGGCATAGTCCTCCGCCGAATCTATTCTTGACCTATAAAAAGCGGAAGACTTAGTCATCCTATCAACTATCACCCAAATGGAGTCATGCTATATGCGAGTACGAGGTAACCTTGTGATGAAATCCATATTGACCACATCCCACTTCTAAGTAGGAATATCGATCTCTTCAGTCATGCCTCCTGGTTTCTGATGTTCTACCTTGACTTGCTGGTAATTGGGGCACTTACTCACAAAATCTTCTATATCCTTCTCCATGTCATTCAACCAATAGACTTCTCGTAGATAGCGATACATATTATTGCACCTGAATGAATAGACTTCTTGAGAATTCAGGTCAAACATAGATCAAATACAAAGAAATATTAAAAGGGATAAATGGGGGTGATCGCGACCGACGTAGGCCACCGTATCATTCTTTAGAATTTAGGTAAGACATAGTTTATTACAAGAGGGATAAAAATTTAAACAAAGAAATTACAAGGAAAATAGACTGCATACAAGGAAATGACATAAGTACGAACTGAAGCTTCACACGTAGTATCTGTTGACAGCATCTGAGTTGATCGGTTTTGGCCATCCGGTGCCTTCCATCTTTGACAGGACCAAAGCACCTCCAGATAATACTTTTCGAACCATTTAAGGTCCTAGAGGATTCGGCGCAAATTTTCCTTTATACTCATCTTGGTGAGGAAAAATGCTCTTACGGACTAACTAACCAATTTCAAAAATTTTGGGTCTTACTCTCTTATGAAAAGCAAGAATCATTCTATCATATACTTGAGCATGACAAACGACAACCATTCTCTTCTCATAGATAAAGGTTAAATGATCAATCAACCAGTGTACCCACTCAGCATTATTTAATTTAGTTTCTTGGATGATTTTTAAAAATGGTATTTCAACATTAGCAGGTATGAGATCTTCAGTGCTATACATCGGTAAATATGAGCTAGCTCCAATTGACGTTCTGAAAATCGTTAGATAACCCAAAAAAACTTATAGAAACATATCTTGCCAACCTCAGTGATTGTCGCTCAATTTCGTCAAAATCTTTTTGATGTTCTTATTGGCGGCCTCTGCAGCTCCATTCATTTGAGGGCAATAAGCGGTTGTTTTGACGAGTAATAATAAATTTCTCACATATATCTCTCATCAAGTGACTGTTGAGATTTGCACCATTAACAATAATGATGGATTCAGGTAGTCCATACCGGCATATCAGATTATTGCAAAAAATAATCCGCTATACCGATTTGTACGAAGCTACTTCCACCCACTTGGTTAAGTAGTCAGTGGAAATAAAAATAAATTTGTGTCTGTTAGAGGTGGCTAGCTGTATTGGATCGATGACATGTATGACCCAAGACTCGAATTAAATCACCGTGGACTTGACATTTATGGCATCTATGTATAAACTTGCAATAATAATGCTCCATGGTAATAAAAAATAAGCTTGCCCGAAGGATCTTCCTCGCCATAGTGAGCCCATTCATATGCGTTCCATATACTCCGGCATGTATTTGTTAAATAAGATTCGCATCTTCAGCAGCATCTACACATCTAAGAAGACGTATATCTGGAGTCCTCCTATGAAGGTCTTGTCCACTTTGAAAAAGGTGAGGTCCAAACAACGTATTAATTTCTTCATGTTAAAAGTCACATTTTAAGGGTAAATCCATGATTCCAAATACTTCATGGTTTAAAAATACCATGACAAACCATCTGGTTCCGTTTCAACATATGTATACTGGACTAGATGTTCTTTCATCTCTAAATCTAGAGGATCAGTATAATCAGTAACAAGAAATTTAATCATTAAAGCAATGGTGGCGAGAGTATCAACCAACTCATTCTATGTTCTCGCAATATGTCTGTACTCGATCTTACGAAATCTTATACAAAATTTTTGCATATACTGCACGTATGACGTAATATTCAGGTTCTTAAAATCCCATTCTCCTTGAACTTGATGAATCAACAGGTCTGAAACTCCAATAACAAAAAGTTTATGAATATTTATATCAATAGTCATTTTCAAACCGAGGATAAATGTTTTATATTCAGCCTTGTTGTTTGTGCAATTAAATTGGAGTTTAGCTTCTATCGGAGAGTGTTGACCAGATTCTTACCCTATAACCGCTCCAATACCTTTCCTTGGTGATTCGACGCTCTGTCAAGGAATACCCTCCAACAAGTATAGGCCTAAGGAATTACTTCACCAACGAACGGTACCTCTTTATCTCAGAAATAAGTCTTAAGCGGTTAATACTGTTATGCCTTGTATTTTTTATACGTAGTGCGCATCGTGATCTAGAAGACGTAAAGAAATATTAGGCAAGGATGTTATTTCCAAATGTGATATTAAGTATGAGTTGGCTAATGTAAGTGCCATTAACTTTAAGTGAGGGATTAATTAGTGGCTAATTTGGATTGATTTAATTCAATGGGCCCCACCACTCATAATTGGTGGCTGATTAGGATTAATTTAATCCTGTGGGCCCCACCACTCAAGGCAAAAAATAAAAAGGGATCAGATTGTGGGCTGGCCTTAGTGGACATGTGTAGAGGGGGGCTGCCTCCACTTCATACTATTAAATGAGGTGGAGAAATCCACTCCATGCTAAATAAAGTGGTGAAATGCATTGCTGCATATCATCTTCTTCTTCACCACTTGTCTTAGGCAGCCATGGAAATGGAGAAACCAACCCTGCAACTTTTGGCCAGCAGCTGCACATAATTTGGTTAGTAATCTCCTTGTTTGGTGTGTTAATTCTTTAGAATACCCTTGTTAATTATCCATTAATTTTAAGAAGGGGGTGTGACCAGTAGCTTAGGAAGTTTGTTTTAGTTATTGAATGTGCTAAGTATGAATGGAAACCATAATTGGATTATTAGTGGTGTCGTGTTGGTGCTTGGGCTGTTTTGATTAAAGCAAACTGCAGGAAAATTCTGTTTTTGCATTATGTATATGTTGAATGTGATTATGAGTATATACTCCAAAGGATGAATACGATAAGGTAGATGTGTTGCGAATTATAAAACGAGTTATCGCTCGGTGTGTCGTTGCTTCGCTGCTATGGTTGCCGAGACGGAACTGTTTTGGGGAGGGGGCTGTTTAATATGATTCTTTGGGTTATATGTGTTATTGGTATTGCTGTGGATAATTTGGATAGTTGTCAGATTGGGACGAAGTAAGGAAAATAGGGGAGGTGCTGCCGAATTTTCGTTAGATTATTAGCTAGCTTACAAGAAAGTAAAGCACGATGTTTATCTAATTGCGGCACGATTGCTTCTTGTTATAGATTAATAGCTTGAGCAGTAAATATTGGACGTGCGGCTTGATTATACGGTATGTAACGCTGTCCCTTCTTTCTTTGCTTGGCATGACTTTTAAAAATAAGCGAATAACGGACAGATTTGATACTTACCTCTAGAGCGTCTAGGTGACGTATATTCTTGCTTCCACAATTATTCCTCTATATATCGGCTATGTCTAAGGCTATGATGATCTCTAATATCTATAATGCTTCTTAGAGTCATTGAGATTTTACGTTTCCATATCGTATTAAAGGTTCATAATCTTGAGAAAACATTAATCTTTGGTAATACTCCTTGCTGGTTCACGTTGATTGTTCTATTGAGTTATAAGAAATGATTTTAATTGCATATAGTTGCTCATAATATTCTGCTCGTGCATAGAGTCATTTATCATTCACGAGTCCGGGTAATGTTCGTGCGGAGTTTCTTGCATATGTCACCGAGTTCCTCACTAGAGGGCCGGGTATGTATATTATATGTATGATTGGTGATAAGGATGGTTATGATGATGATGACGGAGATGACGTGTTATTGCCGAGCCCCCTACTAGGGAAGCTGGGCACCTTAAATGTTAAATATATGCATGATTCACTTAAGGGTATGTAGCTGTTTCGACTTGCCATATTGGTATCCTGTCATCTTTACCTTATGCTTTACATACTCAGTACATTGTCCGTACTGACCCCCTTTCCTCGGGGGGTGGGGGGGCTACGTTTCATGCCCGCAGGTGTAGACGCACAGTTCGGTGATCCTCCCGCCAGGATATCTACTCTGCTGATTGGGAGAGCTCCACTGTTCCGGAGCCCAGTCGTTTTGGTACATAACTTTTGTGTAGTCTTTTGCTCGTCTATGGGTATGGCGGGGCCCTGTCCCGTCAAGTTTCACTAATGTACTCTTAGAGGTCTGTGGACATTATGTGGGTTGTATATATATGTTTTGGATAATGGTCTGGACATGGTTTGTTTAGGATGTCCGCTTGTACAGGGGCAGCCTTGTCGGCTGCGTACATCATTGTGTATTGTGTAGTGGCAGCCTTGTCGGCATACGTATGTTATTATGCTTTGAATAGTGGCGGCCTTGTCGGCTCGCGTATGCTGTTATGGTTGAATGGTTATGACTCCTTATGAGACAGGTCCTCTTATATATATATGACGTTGGGGTTGGCTTGATTTGATTAAATTCTATATTGTCTTAGTTTCAGTTTGTTATACTTAGCAGGTTTGTATGTGGGTGTCCAAAACAGGCACTAGTCACGGCCCATCGGGTTGGGTCGTGAAAAAGAGTGGTATCAGAGCGGTTCTTCCTCGGAAGTGTCTACAGACCGTGTCTAGTAGAGTCTTGTTTATCGGTGTGTTGTGCACCACATCTATAAACAGGAAGCTACAGGACATTTAGGATGTCATTCTTTCTTCTTATTCTAGATCGTGCGATAGAGCTATATTAACAGGATAATCCCTCTCTAACAAATCCGTGTGTTTTCAGCTATGCCTCCAAAGAAAGCGACAGCCGCCCAGAAGGGAAAATCGGTAGCAGAAGGTACTAGTCAGACCCGGAGAGTTACTAGGGCCCGTGCCCAGTCTATGCCTGGTATTATGCTCCAGTCGGAGAGCTCTGCTATACCCCCACCACCAGAAGAGCTTAGAGCAGCTGCAGCTCCAGTTCGGGGGACACCACCAGCCCCCGAGGCCCAAACATCTGAACCTCCAGCTCCTCAGTCAGGGGCGGAGGATAGGGCCATGAGAGATGCGGTTCAATTGCTGACTAGATTAGTGGCAGATCAGGCTCGCAGGCATGGACTAGGAGTTGATCATGTGGACAGATTCTGATAGCTTAAGGGCTCGTGACTTCTTAAGTTGTAATCCTCCAGAGTTCTTTGGGTCAAGGCCCCAGGATGATTCGCAAGAGTTTATTCGTCAGATGCAGCGTACATTAAGGATAATACAGGCTTCGGAGACCGAGTCTGTTGAGTTTGCTACGTATCATTTGCGGGATGTAGCTATTAATTGGTATGAGTCTTGGGAGTTATCTAGGGGTGAGGGTGCTCCTCCAGCGGTATGGGATGAATTTGTGGAGGCTTTCCAGGGCCACTTCCTGCCTCCAGAGATGAAGCGAGCTAGAGTTGATAGATTCTTGCGTTTGAAGCAAAATGGCAGGAGCGTTCGAGAGTATAGCCTCGAGTTTGATTCATTGGCTAGGCATGCGCCTACTATTGTGGCTGATATGGCAGACAGGGTACATCGTTATGTGATGGGATTGGATTGTTATCTGATGGACGGTTGTATGGCAGTGACTCTTCAGCCAGGTATGGACATTGCTCGGGTGCAGGCATATGCACAGGGGGTAGGGGATCGGCACCGGGGACGTCAGCCAGATAGAGATTATAATAGAGGCCAGCATAAGAGGGCTAGATCAGCAGGTTATCCTGACGAGTTTCAAAGCGGGCAGTCTCAGCAGCATGTTAGATTTTCTTCCCAGCCAGCACAGAGTGCACCCCCACGTTTCATGGGTAGGGGGTTCAATCGTATGGGATATTCGGAAGCTGGTCAGAGCTCTAGGACGTCAGGGTCACAGATGAGCAGGGGTTTGAGCCAGTCGAGGCCACCTTTGCCTCGGTGTTCTCGTTGTGGTAAGTCCCATCCTGGGGAATGTCGTTGGGCTACAGGTGCGTGTTTTTCTTGCGGCCGTCAGGGCCATACTATGAGGGAGTGTCACCTTAGAGGTAGTGCAGGTGGTATGGCACAGCCTACAGGGTCCGTTGCTGGTTCATCTTCTTCTGTGGCTATGCGCCCTACGGGGCAGGGTATTCAGGCGCCAGCAGGCCGTGGTAGAGGAAGTGGTGGAGCTTCCAGTTCTAGCGGTCCCTCAAACCGTATATATGCTTTGACTAATAGGCAAGATCAGGAGGCGTCACCTAATGTGATCACAGGTATATTATCACTATTCTCCCGAAGTGTTTATGCAATGATAGACCCAGGTTCCACCTTATCATATATATCTCCCTTTGTTGCTAGTAGGATCGGAATAGAGTCTGAGTTGATAAAACCATTTGAGGTAGCTACACCTGTAGGAGATTTTGTCATAGCTACGCGAGTATATAGGAATTGTTCAGTAGTTATATATAGTCGTCGTACCGTAGCAGATCTAATAGAGTTAAATATGATTGAGTTTGATATTATCATGGGCATGGATTGGTTGGCAGCTTGTTATGCTAATGTTGATTGCAGAGGAAAGATAGTTCGATTTCAATTTCCAGGGGAATCGATTATAGAGTGGAAGGGAAGTACAGTATCGCCGAAAGGTAAGTTCATTTCATACCTCAAGGCCGGGAAGATGGTTAGAAAAGGCTATATTTACCATCTGATTCGGGTGCATGACATAAAGGCAGAGGCACCGACCCTTCAATCAGTCCCGATAGTTAATGAATTTCCCGATGTTTTCCCCGAGGAACTTCCAGGCCTTCCTCCAGAACGGGAGATAGAGTTTACTATAGATGTACTGCAGATACCCAGCCTATATCTATACCTCCTTATAGAATGGCACCTGCTGAGTTGAAAGAATTGAAAGAGCAATTGAAGGATTTGCTAGAAAAGGGCTTCATCAGGCCTAGTACGTCACCTTGGGGAGCACCGGTACTGTTTGTGAGGAAGAAGGATGGGTCGCTGCGGATGTGCATTGATTATAGGAAGTTGAACAAAGTAACAATAAAGAACAGGTATCCCCTCCCAAGGATTGACGATCTATTTGACCAGTTGCAGGGTGCAAAGTGTTTTTCAAAGATAGACTTGCGGTCAGGTTATCATCAGGTGTGGGTAAGGGAGGCAGATATTCCAAAGACGGCAATCCGGACCCGATATGGGCATTATGAGTTTAGAGTGCTGTCTTTTGGGCTGACTAATGCTCCAGCGGTGTTCATGGATTTAATGAATCGAGTATTTAAACCATTCCTTGATATGTTTGTTATTGTATTTATAGACGATATTCTGGTCTATTCACGTTCAGAAGAGGAGCATGCAGATCATTTAAGGACGGTACTTAGGGTGCTTCAGCACCAGAAGTTGTATGCTAAATTTTCTAAGTGCGAGTTCTGGTTGACTTCAGTGGCATTCTTAGGGCATATTATTGGAGCTGATGGTATTCGGGTAGACACGCAGAAGATTGAGGCAGTAAAGGCTTGGCCCAGACCTACGACACCTACTGAGGTAGGCAGCTTTTTGGGGTTAGCAGGATATTACAGGAGATTCGTAGAAAAGTTTGCCTCAATTTCAGCGCCTTTGACAAGGCTAACTCAAAAGGCAGCCAAGTTCCAGTGGACAGATGCTTGTGAGCGAAGCTTCCAGCTATTGAAAGACAAATTGACTACAGCTCCAGTCCTAACTCTTTCGGAGGGACCAAACGGCTATGTTATTTATTGTGATGCTTCGGGTGTTGGGCTAGGATGTGTATTGATGCAGCATGGCAAAGTTATAGCCTATGCCTCCCGACAACTTAGGAAGCATGAAAAGAACTATCCTACTCACGATCTAGAGTTAGCGGTCGTGGTTCATGCCTTGAAGATATGGAGATATTATTTATATGGTGTCCTTGTGGACATCTATACAGATCATAAGAGTCTCCAATATATCTTTAAACAGAAGGAGCTGAACTTACGACAGAGGCGGTGGTTAGAGTTGCTAAAAGATTATGATGTTGATATTTTATATCATCCAGGGAAAGCGAATGTTGTAGCAGATGCTCTTAGCCGTAAGTCCATGGGTAGCTTGACAGATGTACAACCAGAAGGGAGGGATATGGTTCGGGAGATTCAGCGGCTATCCAGCCTTGGAGTCCGTCTAGCTAATTCGGAAGATAGTGGAGTTTCTATTCGAGAGGTTGCTGAGTCCTCAATCATAGATGAGGTAAAGAGACACCAATACAAGGACCCTATTCTGGCACAGTATAGAGATGCAGCTCTTCAAAAGGAAAAGACCCTATTTAAGGTTACACCTGATGGAGTGTTACGATATGAAGGCAGATTGTGTGTAACTGATACTGCGGGGCTACGACGGCAGGTTATGGGAGAGGCACACTCTGCCCGTTATTCTATTCACCCAGGGTCAACAAAAATGTATCATGACCTCAGATGCTTATATTGGTGGGATGGCATGAAAAAGGACATAGCGGAGTTTGTTGCTCAGTGCCCAAATTGTCAACAAGTCAAGATCGAACATCAAAAGCCTGGTGGATTATTACAGGAGATAGAGATCCCGACTTGGAAATGGGAGATGATTAATATGGACTTCATTACAGGCTTACCTTGCACTCAACGGAAGTATGACTCTATATGGGTTATTGTAGATAGGCTGACGAAATCGGCCCATTTTCTTCCAGTCAGGACTACTTATTCGGCTGAAGATTATGCGAGGTTATATGTCAGGGAGATAGTGAGACTTCATGGGGTTCCCACGTCCATTATATCAGACAGAGGAACTCAATATACAGCAAACTTTTGGAGATCGTTTCAGAAGGGATTGGGGACACAGGTGAACCTTAGCACAGCATTTCACCCTCAGACTGATGGGCAGGCTGAGCGTACTATTCAGACACTAGAAGATATGTTGCGGGCCTATATTATTGACTTCAAAGGCAGCTGGGATGACCACTTGCCGCTCATTGAGTTTGCCTATAATAATAGCTACCATTCTAGTATCCAGATGGCACCGTACGAGGCCTTATATGGGAGGAAGTGCAGATCACCTATTGGTTGGTTTGATGTTGGCGAGACTAAGTTAATAGGCCTGGATGTGATTCAGCAAGCTGTTGACAAGGTGAATCTTATTCAAGAAAGATTATTAGCAGCCCAGAGTCGACAGAAGTCATATGCAGATAATCGGCGTCGAGATTTGGAGTTTCAGATTGGTGACTGGGTATTCCTGAAGGTATCACCCATGAGGGGTGTGATGAGATTCGGCAGGAAGGGGAAGCTCAGTCCGAGATACATTGGGCCTTATCAGATTGTTCGTAGGATAGGCAAGGTTGCCTATGAGTTGGATCTACCATCTGATTTGGTGGCGGTACATCCAGTCTTCCATGTATCGATGCTACGTAAATGTATTGGTGATCCTTCTAGAGTATTACCTGTAGATGATATTCAGGTAACAGAGGAGTTGTCATATGAGGAGAAACCCGTGGCTATGCTTGATCGTCAGGTTCGAAGGTTACGTACTAAGGATGTGGCTTCCGTCAAAGTGTTGTGGCAAAATAACAATAGGGAGGAGATGACTTGGGAAGCGAAAGACGAAATGAAGAATAAGTATCCTTACTTGTTCCCCGTACCTGCAGGTAATTCAATTCCTAGCTTGACTATATTGATAGATAATGAGATTATGTAGCTGTGAGACATCTGTAAGTTACGAAATGCAGGTTGATAGGTATAACTTTTAGAGAGACCTCGCTGGAATTTGTTTTTGCAAGACGCTAACTTAACATTCGAGGACGAATGTTCCTAAGGGGGGAAGGTTATGCCTTGTATTTTTTTATACGTAGTGCGCATCGTGATCTAGAAGACGTAAAGAAATATTAGGCAAGGATGTTATTTCCAAATGTGATATTAAGTATGAGTTGGCTAATGTAAGTGCCATTAACTTTAAGTGAGGGATTAATTAGTGGCTAATTTGGATCGATTTAATCCAATGGGCCCCACCACTCATAATTGGTGGCTGATTAGGATTAATTTAATCCAGTGGGCCCCACCACTCAAGGCAAAAATTAAAAAGGGATCAGATTGTGGGCTGGCCTTAGTGGACAGGTGTAGAGGGGGGCTGCCTCCACTTCATACTATTAAATGAGGTGGAGAAATCCACTCCATGCTAAATAAAGTGGTGAAATGCATTGCTGCATATCATCTTCTTCTTCACCACTTGTCTTAGGCAGCCATGGAAATGGAGAAACCAACCCTGCAACTCTTGGCCAGCAGCTGCAAATAATTTGGTTAGTAATCTCCTTGTTTGGTGTGTTAATTCTTTAGAATACCCTTGTTAATTATCCATTAATTTTAAGAAGGGGGTGTGACCAGTAGCTTAGGAAGTTTGTTTTAGTTATTGAATGTGCTAAGTATGAATGGAAACCATAATCGGATTATTAGTGGTGTCGTGTTGGTGCTTGGGCTGTTTTGATTAAAGCAAACTGTAGGAAAATTCTGTTTTGGCATTATGTATATGTTGAATGTGATTATGAGTATATACTCCAAAGGATGAATACGATAAGGTAGATGTGTTGCGAATTATAAAACGAGTTATCGCTCGGTGTGTCGTTGCTTCGCTGCTATGGTTGCCGAGACGGAACTGTTTTGGGGAGGGGGCTGTTTAATATGATTCTTTGGGTTATATGTGTTATTGGTATTGCTGTGGATAATTTGGATTGTTGTCAGATTGGGACGAAGTAAGGAAAATAGGGGAGGTGCTGCCGAATTTTCGTTAGATTATTAGCTAGCTTACAAGAAAGTAAAGCACGATGTTTATCTAATTGCGGTACGATTGTTGCTTGTTATAGATTAATAGCTTGAGCAGTAAATATTGGACGTGCGGCTCAATTATACGGTATGTAACGCTGTCCCTTCTTTCTTTGCTTGGCATGACTTTTAAAAATAAGCGAATAACGGACAGATTTGATACTTACCTCTAGAGCGTCTAGGTGACGTATATTCTTGCTTCCACAATTATTCCTCTATATATCGGCTATGTCTAAAGCTATGATGATCTCTAATATCTATGGTAATGCTTCTTAGAGTCATTGAGATTTTACGTTTCCATATCGTATTAAAGGTTCATAATCTTGATAAAACATTAATCTTTGGTAATACTCCTTGCTGGTTCACGTTGATTGTTCTATTGAGTTATAAGAAATGATTTTAATTGCATATGGTTGCTCATAATATTCTGCTCGTGCATAGAGTCATTTATCATTTCACCGAGTCCCGGGCCGGGTAATGTTTGTGCGGAGTTTCTTGCAT
This sequence comes from Solanum chmielewskii, assembly GCA_027704785.1. Lineage (NCBI taxonomy): Eukaryota > Viridiplantae > Streptophyta > Magnoliopsida > Solanales > Solanaceae > Solanum > Solanum chmielewskii. The sequence goes on along the minus strand of JAKWIX010000304.1, from coordinate 135,481 downwards.
ATGTCACTGAGTTCCTCACTAGAGGGCCGGGTATGTATATTATATATATGATTGGTGATGAGGATGGTTATGATGATGATGACGGAGATGACGTGATTATTATTTTTCCGAGCCCCTTACTAGGGAAGCTGGGCACCTTAAATGTTAAATATATGCATGATTTTCACTTAAAAGGGTATATGTGTAGCGATATTTTATTTCGACTTGACATATTGGTATCCTGTCATCTTTACCTTATGCTTTACATACTCAGTACATTGTCTGTACTGACCCCTCTTTCCTCGGGGGGGGGGGGGGGGGGCTGCATTTCATGCTCATCTATGGGTATGGCGGGGCCCTGTCCCGTCGAGTTTCACTAATGTACTCTTAGAGGTCTGTGGACATTATGTGGGTTGTATATATATGTTTTGGATAATGGTCTGGACATGGTTTGTTTGGGATGTCCGCTTGTACAGGGGCAGCCTTGTCGGCTGCGTACATCATTGTGTATTGTGTAGTGGCAGCCTTGTCGGCATACGTATGTTATTATGCTTTGAATAGTGGCGGCCTTGTCGGCTCGCGTATGCTTTTATGGTTGAATGGTTATGACTCCTTATGAGACAGGTCCTCTTATATATATATGACGTTGGGGTTGGCTTGATTTGATTGAATTCTATATTGTCTTAGTTTTAGTTGGTTATACTTAGCAGGTTTGTATGTGGGTGTCCAAACGGGCACTAGTCACGGCCCATCGGGTTGGGTCGTGACAAATACTCTTCATGAACAGGCTTTTCTTCGAGATGATACTTTATCGCGTTATGGGTCACATACATAAAAATAAATTTACTCAAAATCATCTGCCATTTATCCAATTTTTTCGTCCGCAGCGCCTGTAAAATATAGTTCAACCTAGAAATGAGATACCTAGTATCAGAAGACAAATAATGTCTCAATTTTTGAGCAATCTAATTCAAAGCAAGACACATTCTCTCTAGAAGAGTATAACGAGAACCGTATGGAGTGAACTTCTTGTATATGTAATAAATAGATCACTCTTTCCTCCATGTCTCTTCATGCTGACCAAGAACGCATCCAAATGAGTAATCTCAGACAGAAAAATGTAGCAACAACAGACTCCCTTCTCGTGGAGGAACCAACACCGGGGGATTGGATTGATAGTTCATGATAGCTTTGAAAGCAGTTTGACACTCTCCAGTCCATTTTTTCAAAGCATCTTTCTTCAACAACTTAAATATAGGCTCATACACAACATTTATTGAGATATGATTCTACTAATGTAGTTCAACCTCCCTAAGAAACTAATCACTTCCTTCTTAGTCTTTAGAGGCGGTAATTCTTGAATTGCCTTGATCTTTGAAGTATAAATATCATTACCCTTTGTGATGATTATAAATCCCAATAACTTTATGGTTTGCACCCCAAAAGCACATTTAGCGATTTAACTTCAAGTATTAACAACACAGGCGATCAAAAACTTATTTAAATTCTCAAAGTGGCCTGAACTCTTGTTGGACTTGATTGTTATGTCATCCACATACACCTCGATCTCTTTGTGAATTATGTCATGTTATATAGTCGTCATATCGCTCATATAAGTAGCACCAGCATTTTAGACCAAATGGCATCAACCTGTAATGATATAAACCCCAAGGCGTAATAAACAATGTTTTTTGTGCATCTTGCTCGTCATCACGATTTGATGATAACCTGCGTAATAATCCACAAACGACTGCATTTCATGCTTAGCACAATTATCAATAAGAACCGAAATGTTCGGGAATGGAAAATTATCCTTTGTACTTTCTTTGTTGAGATTTCTATAATTAACACATATTCTGATCTTCTCGTCTTTTTGGGCGACCAGAACAATATTGACCTATCAAGTTGGATATTGCGACACTTCCTCTAATCGAGACTTAATCTTTTGGTGATCTCTTCCTTAATCTTCATACTTAACTCGGGCTTGAACTTCCGAGTCTTTTTTTCACTAGATTTAACCCCGAATTAAAAAGTAACTTGTGAGACACCACATTGATACTCATCCCTAGTATGTCACCAACTTCCTAGACGAAACACATCAACGTATTCATCAAGCAAATGAATCAGATACTTTCTTTAAGATTCCTTCAAATGGACACTTATTTTGACCTCTTTAACACATTTTTTGTCTCCCAGATTCACAGTTTTTTTATTATAAATTTTGCTTATTCTGATTTTCAAACTATCGAAATTGCTTAGCGACATTATTCTTATATGTCATTCTCCTCTTCGTATTCTTAACCCTCGTTATCACAACCTGCCTCATTTTGTTCATTCAGCTCGTGACATAACATGACATTGGTAGGATTAAAATTAATATTACTTAAATCATAAACAGACAATGTTAGGAAAGTAAATTCTAGAAAATAAGTAAATAGATAAGTTGAAAATAAAAGAGGCTTTCATTCAAATTGGAAAACATTCAAAACTTTGGCCATGGAAAGGGCCATGTTACCTTTTTAAACATCACGGGGGAACTTTAAAATTCCAAAAAATTAAACAAAAACAAAATGATGGGTCTCGGGCCTCTTTCAGACTACTACCGATTTCAAAAATATACATAAGCAATGTCCTTCTAACAAGATGATCAGGGAATCATAATGGATGTTGAAGTCCAGTTTTGTAGCTGCTCTCCAGCTTCAGAATTGTGGACACCAGTTAGCTCGACCTCGTCCTCTATGAAAACATAGATATTTTCGAAAGGGTAACATATTCATTCACCAAAGTCTGTTAGAGAGAAAGATATCTTCTTGTTTTCTCACCCTTATTTCTAACCTTGTGCTGATGGTGTCGATGCAGTCCTAAAGTTCCTCGATTGTCAGGGTGATTTCCTCATTTTTGAATCGGATCACGATTTGCTCGTTGTCGTAATAACTTGTAAGGACATCTATTAACTTAGTCCAACCATTCATGTTGATCAACTCAGTTAGGGCACCAACATACACGTCGAGGGTTCTTCTATGATATCCATCAAGGTTGTTATACAACATTTTTAGTAGAGGCGGTGCGTTTACGACCATGTCAAATCTTTGAAAGAGATTCATACCAATAATACGAAACCTAGTTATGTTTACCCACCACACATTTAGTTTTCATATAAACATAACTCAAATGTCAAGAACAATAATATGTCGCGAGGTCGGAGACTTTGGACATGATTTTCGCAGTTTAAACTAATGGACTAAATACGACATGGGTATCAAGCCATCTTAGTCCAATTCATAGATTTGGTCTTAGTTTTTTTCTATCTTAGACTTACTAGAATTATTTCAAAAGTGACGGTTACCCGAGTCGGACAGACGACGTGGTGAAGCTAACAAATAACATTGGATGAACGCAAGCCAACTATTTGTTTGTTAATTCTAAATAATAGACTTGTATGTTTTCTAAAAGACGTAACGATAAGTCACATAAATTCCTTTATCCTAATGAAATTACTTGCCGTTTGGTAGAAAAACTGCCATAATAGTGCAACAATTTTAATAATACGATAGTGAACAAGTAATCAATTATTTTAGGTAGCCAAGAAAGATTATTTTTAAGGTTAGAATCCTCCAATTCCCCAGCAAAGTTGCCATTCTCATTTATTACGGAAAAATATATTTTATAAGTTCTTGCCTTTATAGAGTCTCTACTTATTTTTTAAAGATGAATCAAGAAAACATGGTTTTCAAAAGACATAAATCATTAAAATCGATTGAAAACATAAAAGGGATTCTCGGAGTCTTATTTATATTTTTCGGAAGGTTTTTAAGGCACCTAAAATATTTCACTAACTAGTGATTATCTGACAACAAACTTTTTTTTGATCAAAGATCTAACTTAAGTTTGAGATTAAAGTTTACATTGAGTTTTTTTGAAAAATGAATTTTTACTTTTACTATCAATTTGAGATTTGCAAAATTTGCTTAAGTTGTTTAAATGTGATCAAGATAAATAAACAGTTAAAACGAGGTGGCGTCTGGCAAGGATTAGATGTTTCAACTCTAAAAGTAACCACAATATTCTAAAAATAATCAAGATAAGGTAAGAGAGAGTGAAAGAGAGAGAGAGAGAGAGAGAGAGAGAGAGAGAGAGAGAGAGTTGTGTTAAAATCTGGTTTCTATCCATCTTGACCGATTTTGGACCCATTTTTGTAGGTATTTGACCCATTTTTTGTGCATGTCCTAAAATCTAAGGAAACAATATTCAAAATAATTGTATGGTTTTAGACCCAGTATCAACAAAATACAAATAAAATAACATAAAATGGGACCTTTGGCCAGATTTTCCTTCAGATCTTCAATCTACTCCAAATTTCAGCTCCGAGCGCTTTTCCTCGGATAGAATTTCTTGTTGACTCGGAAAGGCATAGTTTGATAGATTATGGCTCATAAAGAAAATGCAAGGAGTGAAAATGGAATCCAAATCGACTTGAGAGGAGTTTTACATGCAATATTATAAACAAATCACGAAGTTAGCACTTTTTGGGAACAAAATAAAGTGATAAGATAGAAATTAATAGCTAAACGAATTAACATAGGCTGATCAGTCATTATCAACGTAACATCCAAACATCAAGGTAAAGGAAAACTGATAAAAACATATAATTTCTTAAGTGGGGCAGAGGACAATGATAAGATAACAGTGAAGGAATCCAGTTAATCACATACAAAATGACAGAAACAAAGAAACCAATATTCTGAAGACTTAGCTATTAATATTAGACATAATAATATAATTGAGTAAGTTCATTTTTTTTGAAACAATATGATGATTATATCAGTGATATAACATAATGAAGTTGATCACATGGACTAAATTAGATAAATAAAATAAACGAGACCCAGATAGAATGAATTTTTCATATATATATATGTATACTTTAATTAGCATCTAGATATGAGGCATAAAAATCCAAACGAGGTGGACACATGATGCCGAACAAACAAGCAAACCAAGATTTGATATCTATAGATCCAAGCTCATGGGTTATTAAGCTAGATATATGCATAATAGTTGATAAGGAAAGGGGTGGGAAACTCGTTTAAAAATGGGAACAATTTTCAATAGCCTAAGATTTAAAATAGCCTCAAACTTTGAATCCGAACCAAGCAATTATCATCAACATATATATGGTAGACAACCCGAAACATAGTGACTTATCATTTAAAAAAAAATTATTTAACGCCAAATATATTGCAACAAACAGAAGATCAAATATGCACACTAAACAAACATAAAATCATGCTGAAAACAAAGGGGTCTGTGAGAAGAATTAACAAACAATAATGCTTGGTTTTTACATAGTGAGGCAACTAACATACGTAGCATCATCAACTAGACATGAAGGGCTTTTTAGGTGGAAAACTTTTAAAACAAGGAAAACTCAGACACTTTGGCACTACTTTATACATATATATTGGTATGGAAGAATAGTTACTAAGACAAACTCCAGAAAACATGAGAGCGGAAGCGAAGAAGTCAACTCTTAACGGAATGAGAGCATAACCACAAATAAAGCAGAACGGATAAGACAAAAAGAACAAAACAAGATTTAATGTGAGTATACGAATCTGTGAAGAACACAAACAAAAACAAAGGGGCTAAAATGATCGTTAAATAACAAAGAAGACAAACGCATATTGGACATTTTAGAAATGTAGGGTAAGTAAAATACATCAATCTGAAAGACAACCAGGCTACATTAGAGCTAAACCCGATATGTGATTAACAACGAAACACAAGACTAACAGTGAAACTATAAGAAAATAGCAACGAGAAAAATAAGAGATCATACCAAGAGTAAGCAAAGCTTCTACCCAAACAAACCAAAGAAAATAGATAAAAGAATAAATTTGCACAACTGATTTTGCGATTTATAGTTATTAAAGATATTCTTCAAATTTTAGTAATTCAATCAACTTAGATCTCTTCAACATTGAACTAATTATACCTCAACCTACACCTTACGAAATCAAGGACACGAGAAGAAATGATATTTACCTTTTTATATGCAGCAAACAAGGACAAAACGAACCTCTAGCAACTTCGACAAAAAACTCACTTCCGAAATTTGACAACTTCCTGTAACTCACATCTTATGGAAGGAAAATTTGGATTTAGTTCTATTTCTTATATAAATGGTGAAATTCAAACAATTACTTTGTTTTATCTGTATGCTTTTGGCATGACGGAAAAAAAATCTCTAACTCTACCCAATTGCTCTATAATATTTTCTTCTGGCTCTAAATCTCCCTCCCCAAAGATAAAAAAACCGCCTCTTCAAATGACATACGATATATTATATATGTAAACAATTAGGCATTTGAATTTGGGGGAGGGGATGGGTAAAATGGATGTGGAGTTTTCTTACCCAACATTTGTATTTTTTCACAGGGATGGTAAAGTTGCTGCTCTTTTCACAAAAAAACAGTGAATCCCGTGAAATATAGATATGAGCAGGAAGCAATGACTAGGATTCATGCATTTATCCTTGAACTCAGTAGTGGAACTCATCCACGTGATTCAAGGACAAGATTTTAGGTGCCATTGTGGAGAAAAGTAGCTACAATCGTGGAAAGTTGCACAAAAATCATACCAGCCAAGGAAGAGGGATGAGTCTCTGTCTTGGGGATGTTGGAGCGTTGCCCACGAGGAGAGTGGAGATGTGTAGGGGTCAATCCATGCCATTCGTGCACCTGCCATTGTTGTTCACATATGAGAAGAAGGAGAAATGCACTGGTACGCGGGCTTGGATAGAGAGTTTGGGTTCCTACGCGCGACGAAGAAGAAGATACACATGCTCTTTTCTTTTTCTTGAGGTGGTTCAACTTATGGTGTTAAGGCTTTAAGGGAATATTGATAGGTTTTCTGTGAATAAAGAATATTAGGATTTTGGCTACGTAGAATTGGTAAACTGGCTCTCGATTTGGGCTCGCTCGGAAAATTAGCAGTGGTCTAAGAAACATGGAGAAGTTGGTTACTTGAATTGGAGAGAAAAAGTTGCAGAAAAAATCACGAAATGGGCCCAACACTTTTATATATTGAGTCGGTAATATGTGGTTGAAACCACAACTACAAAATATGGCTTACGAAATTCCTTCAAGACCAATTAGAGTTGCAATATAAATAAAATTTAAACTAACATGATGAGTTGGCTAAGATTTCCTCATAAGACGAATTAATACAATTAATTGGCAAACTTCTTAATTTTAACGAAATAAAATAATCGGCACAATTGTAAAATAATTTATTCAAAAGTGTAAACAATTATATAACAAAAACTTAATAGTAGAATATTTTAATAAATTAAAATCTTTTTAGATGACATTCGAATGATCATAAAAAATAGTAATAATATTTATAATTACGTAAACCATTTATATGATTTAAAGATTACAAAAAGTGATTATAATAATTTAAAACAACATAAAAACATTTTGAATTTTACGAAATATATTCATTTCAAATCATTTAAGAAGTTCATTAATTACTTCTTATCGGGGAGGGTCAAAATTAGGTTTCAACATGAATTACATTAGACCTTAAATGAGGTTAAGAGAGTCCTTTATGTTATACCTTGTACCTAGGGGAAAAGTTCTGAATGTGGAAGTCGAAAGTCGTAATAGTATCCTTCAAGTAAAGCAATGATAGACTTAAGGTTGGTTGGCTGGAAAGGCATCATATAATACCTTAGGAAAGTCATTGTGAGTTTCTTGTCGCCTTTGTAAGGTAACCCTAGTGGACCTCTTTTGTAAGGTAAATGTAATTGGGTGATGATTTTGATATGGAACCCCTTTATATGAACCTTTAATGTATATTACTCTATGAGAAAAAAGGAAATAACCAAGTTAGTATGGTAAGGGAAGCAACTCTAATTAAAGGATTAGACAAGAGAACAAAGAACGCCCCTCATATTACTTAACCATGTGTCTACATGGGATGTGTCCAAGTTCTACTTTGGCAATTATAAGCATTATATAAAATCTATGACGTTTAGGTAGTGGTATGAGACACTATCTAAACAATGCGCTATAGGCTTTAAAGGTGTTAGTTAGAGTCTCTAGGTCTTGTCAAAGACCATTACTTGAATTTCTCTATTTGATGAATGACTCTTAAATAAACTAATAAATGTAATGAATTATGTTAAAAAAGTATGTTAAATAAATAAGTACTTACCTAGAGTAGTTAAGATTTGTCTATTTAAGCTGTGAAGGGGGCATATGAATGGTCACTTCGTATCTTACCTAGAAACGTCTTAAGAATGACTCTAGCAAGGGAAGATATTGATTAAATGGACATGATCTAAGACTTAGGTAGTCTAAAAGATTATTTAGGTATTTTTGAAGAGGGCAATCATGGACGTTATCTTCTTGATTTAGTTAAGTAAGTATTTTGATAGCCTTTGGAAGGAGAATGTCATATTATCTATATGTTGATGTATTAAATGAGAATGATTCTATCTTAGGTAGTCTGTAGGATCTCTTAAGTGTGTATGTAAGTGATTTTATGGGTGGTCACTTCACAACTCACTCAAGTGAGACTTAGAATCACCTTTGATATAAGGATCTCATGTTAAGGTATATTATGTCTTGTAAGTGTGTGTTGGTCTCATTATAGGTGGTCCTAAGGATCATTTATGTTTTCCTAGAGCGGGTGTATGTGCGGTATCTATTTTTCTTATGTAAGTGAGTCTTAAGATAGATTTTAGTGAAGAAACTACATATAATGAAGTTTCTAAAATAAAGGTAAGGTACTTTACTATACACTGAAGGGACATCACTGTAACAGTGAAATGGGTTCACTGTAAAGTGACCTTAATAATGTGTTAAATTGCTTAAATGATATCATATGTGTTTCTAAGGTGTTAAATGTTATTTTTATGATCATGATATCATCTTTAAGTCAAAAAGATGATTTTTTTCTAATAAATGTTTGTTTTCAAATGCATAAAACCATACTTAGTACAAGTGTTTGTACTTACTCCATACATTTGTCATCTCTTAGGTGAATGGTGAGAAGAATTGTGAAGGAAAGCTTGGATTCTAGACCAAGCGAAGTGAAGTATGTCCTTAGTTGACTTGAGGGGGTACATTTATGTCCTTTATTTTAAAGTATTGTAATAGACTACGTATATATTAAATTTGTATTGTATGGGCCGTGTCCCAAGTATTCTTGCGTCTAAGGATGGCATATGTTGAGATATAGCATTTCTATGATTTAATTTAAAAATATATGTTTTAAGATATTCGTGTGAAAAGTTTTAATTCCACTTTACTTTTCATACTTATATAAACTATGAACATTACAGATGAGACTGTACAAGACCTCCGAGAGGTCAAGTTTTCCGGTTCCATTCTGAGAATGCCATATCTTCTAGGGTGTGGTTTCATGACGTGACACATCTAATGTTTTAACCCTTTTTCTCTTTTTGATTGAAGTGTAGGTAATTGGAAATCTTCATATGTAATGGAGGATGGATAGGTTTTGAAAGATTGAGGATTAAGTATTTGTGAGTCCTCATCGATTCGAGGACAATACCCACTTGTAAGTTTTTGTCTTAGTGTTTATTTTTATGTCTTGTATGGGCTTAGTCACAAATGTTGTATACTCCAAAGTATAGAGGTTCAATAATATTGTAAAGGTTTAATATTTTAACAGAAGTCTTCCGCTTTTATATGTTATTGAACGAGTTCTTTGTGTGTTAAGAAAAAATTAAATTCTTACTTATAGTAGAGTGTTTATTATGGGATGATTGATATGAGAGGATTAAGTTATACTTTTTGGAGTCTTATATGCCATGTCCAGACTTGAGGGATGCCCTACCTTCTACTGTGTACTTGTGGGTCGTTACACCTACAATTCTCGCAGCTCACAGTTAATTGAAAGGGTGAATTGGGAATTCACCCAACATCCAAATAAATGTGAAGGTGGTTCTTTTAGGTATTTTTAGGAAATTTATGCGTATGAAAACTATAAAACATCCTCTTAGACTCTAGACTCCAAAGAAAAACCTCTCTCTTGCATTCGAACTCTCAAAAACACCATATAAGAAGATAAGAAGTTGGGGACAACATCTTAGGTCAGAGGGTTCAAGCTGGGTTTATGAAATTAATATATGGTATGTGAAGCTTATAGAATCATGGATCAATACATCCATGAAGCTCCCCCCCAATATCTTTTCAATTGTGATTCCAAATCACCCCAATCTAGTGAAGTTCTTTTTGAACTATGGGTAAGGTGTGTTTGTGATCCCAATAGAGTAGGTAAAATTCACTTATGTTCGTGGGATGATTATGCAATGTTTTCATAAAATTTTCATGGTGAATTATAGTTATTGAACTTGAAGGTGATCATGGTGATTTAAGACAATCAGAGAGAAGATGAAGGTTCTAAACTGATCTTCTTAATTCAACTATATTCTATGTTATTTGATCATGATTGAATCACCTATATATGAATGGAACTAGATTTTTCTTGACTTTTAAATCTTTAATTGAACCTATGTGATCATGTATACCTAGAATTACCTTCGAATAATCTAATTGACTGAAGTAAGCATGAAATTCAACCTAGATCATAATGAATTGCAAATGATAATTGAATATGGGCTACTATGCCATTGATTCTAGGGCTTTGAGAGTAAATTCATATAAAGGGATTAATATGAAATTTTCTTCTATACTTAGACATGAACATGATTAATAAACGCAAGTTTTGTCACATAAATGAACTTTAGGTTGACCTAAGAACCTAAAATGAATCAATACATAATGAAGTAGATTATCTTGAAGATGGAGTATAGATATGATCACGTTATGTATAATAGACTTGGTGAGATGAGACTACGACCTGATAGTTTGATATGTGGATCTCATGATACCTGAGATGTGAATCCCATGATATCATAAGATGGGAGATCTAGTAATAACTTGAGTAGTGAATCTTGTGATAGCTTGAGATGTGAATTCTTATGCTAGCTTGAGATAGTGGATCTCATGATAGCTTGAGATGTTAGGTCTCATGGGTAGGTTGGATAGTAATCTCACGGAGTATTGAGTTGAAATACTCATGGTATCTTGCGATGTTGAAATCTCATGGAAGATTTAGTTTAATTACTCGTGGTAGCTTGGAATGTTGAGTCTCATGTAAGCCTTAGTTGAATTACGCATCGTAGCTTGAGGTGATGAACTTCATTGTAACTTGAGATGAAGGAAGTTATCTATCTCATGTTTAGCTTTTTCATGTGTTGCAAGGATTCTCTATCATGGTAGCTTCAGAATAGTGATTCTCAAGGTATGTTGGAATGGAGGAAGAAGCTCTCCCATGATTTGCTTGGTCTTGTGTTGTGAGGATACTTGATCATGTTATCTTGACATGGTTAGGCCAAAACCATTTCATGGTAGCTTTAGTTGAAATACATATACTCTCCTAATGTTAGCTTGACTTGCATGAAAGGTGCATTTCATGGTAGCTTGATTTATATTCAAGCTGAATTTCCTGTCATAACTTTATATTAGTTTCTCATGGTAGCATAGGGTTGAGGATTCATGCTCCCTTATGGCAAGCTTTCATCAAAATGATTGATTGAATTGTGGTTAGGATGATTTTATCCTTCCTTTAGTTAGCTCAGTAGTATGTTGAGATGTTTTTCATGGTTGTAGGTCTATTATGATAGTTAGTTGAGATTAATAGAGAATAATGCAAGACACGTTAGCTTTGTGTAGGATAGTCTAGATGATTAATGAAAATGGATGGTAGTATGACATACATGGCACAAGTATGACTTGAAACTAGCTATGACATGTCCACTACAAGTTGTATATTTAGCTTGGATAGTGCTATAAGTTTCTTTACATCAAAGGATTGACTTAAGTTAATAGTTTCTTGTTAATAGGAAGTATATCTATTAGATGAATTCTAAGATGACACGAAATAGGATAAGGAGACCTCAATATATGCTTTGTATGTGATGGAATATGGGATGCTTTACATGCATTGCACAAGTATGGTTCGGGGTGGCTTGGGGGTTTAATGCTTATACGATATGATGAACTTGAGGTCTTAGATATGAGAGTTTACTATGATCAACAATTACTAAAGAGATGTACTCAGATTTGGTAGAAGTATGGGATTCTATAGTAACCTTGCACTAGTACACTTGAAGGTGGGTTTTGAGACTCTTCATTTGAGTTAGAAAGAGAATTATTTAAGTATAAACTCTTATATGAATTTATGATGCTTTATTATACTTATGTTATTAACTTAATTCTTATGCCTTATTCTCTTATGTTTATTTTGACTAATCCTTTGAGATATCTTATGCTTTGTATGATAGTGTCCATACTTCATATTACTTGCGTATTGTCCATGTACGGTCTTTAGGATATTGACTTGCTTTCAGTGGTAGAGAATTCAAGGCTTTCACTGAAAGAAGTTTGGTGAGTCCTCATAGCATTTGAGGACATCACTACTATGTTATCTTTTATGTTCTTTCTTGTCTCAATTGTTCTCGTCGGTTGTAACCCAAGACTATTATACTCATGATGTCATAGATGGTTTTTGAGACATATGTTAGGCATTTTATAAAATGACTTCCGCATTATTTTTTGAAGAAAGAGTTTTACTTTTGCCATAATTTTCGTATATATGTAATGAATGATGCCTAAGAGGCTTGTACAAGACATCCGAGAGGTCAAGTAGGTAGTGTTGCGACCTAAGATTTTCCTAACTGCAAGGGTGTATATGTTAATTATGAAAAAGTTCATATCGTAAGATTATAAAACGTTCTTAGGATGTCCCAAAACCACGTCAAGTAGAGACTTATTCATTAGTCTTAGTCGCGACACATCTATGAGTAGGAGGTTAAGGGATGCTTAGGAAAGTTTCACTTCTACATTCATAAAGTTGTTCTATAGATCTATAAGGTCTCTCTTTCTTATCCCTTATCTGATTGCCTTTAGGATGTGACTATTAGATGGGTTATGGTACAAGATGTGAGGAAGGAAGGTTGGTTGAAATCCAAACTATGGCTATGTTACTTGATAGAGTTGGGATAATGGGTTTTGATGTTGTTTTTAGTATTAATGAGTTCATATATGGTTAGGTTGATATTTCTAGAAGGACATGATGTGTTTGTTGTATGTTGATAGAATTTGGTGGAATAGAGTGTTTGAGTAATTCTTAGAAGGGGTGAGTGAATAAACACCTATAAGGAGGGTAGAAGTATAAGTAACCATGGTTTAATAGTCACCTTGGGTGAAATATGTAAATTTTAGTTGACATTTAGCAATGAGTTCACATAGGCTTGCTCCAATTAGGAGAATGAGGTTGTTATGAATCCTTGATGTTCATAAGCTTGGAGTTCTAGAGATTGTCAGTTTGAGTGGTGTATTTACTATGACAAGTTTAGTCGTGGTTTCTAGGCTCATATTAGATTATAAATGGTGCCTAGTGAGATTGCCCTAAGGCTAGGATTTCAAGAAGACAAGGCAAGCAAATTGCTTATAGTAATGTGAAAAGTGCTCTTCTAGCAAAGAATCGGTTCTATGATCTCCAATCCAACGGTGATCATGAATAAACTCTTTATGTTTTGTGATAAATGAAAAATTCTCAGAATTTACTATGATTATGAATTGTCTTGTGTTTTTTCTATTTCCTTATTATGAGGAATTGATGTTAGAAAGACATATATAGTTTATTCCCAAGTGGGGGATAAGGACACTTTGTATGTGGTCTTTATATGATGATGTGTAGTTATGAGTAGCTTGGAATTGAAATGTTTCTTTGATTTGGGTATGTGCATGTAGGTATACTGCATATACGATGGGCTGCTAGTCTAGAATAGGTCCTTTAAAGAAGTTATTAGCAAGGTGTCATTCGACGAGGAATGTTGCCTAAGTAGGGGATATTGTAAGGACCCAAAATGAATTAAGTCCAAATAGAGCCTAACATCAACGTCAAGAGCTTATGAGGTCCTTATAATGTCAATTATGGTGTTTATATGAAGTATATAGAGTTTGATATAGGTTGTAGATGAAACGTCCAATGATGTTTGAAAGTTAGCCTTAGACGTACTTGTGTGTTCTCAGTGAGTTTTGGGTATGTTGAGTGGGTTGTTTGGTGTTTAAACTCACAAAGAGGGACCATAGAATGAATATGAGTGTATTTAGGGTCAAAACATCAAGGCATAACTCCCCAAGGGCCCGACAAAAGGCCCTCAAAGAGGACCCCAACCATTGCCTAAACACTACCTAGGCAATGTCAATCAACGAGATCATCGACGCCTTGTGTGTTGGTCGACGCCCCGTCAATGGGTGGGGCATATGTTGACACTTAGCTTCAAGAGCTTAAGACTCATTAGGGTAATATTTGACCAAGACGACAGTTGCTAACACGGTCCGTAGTCTGGTCGACACCAAGGGGGTGGTGTCCGCCAATGCAAGCCTGTAATTCTCATAGCTCAATGTTAAAAGAATAGGTTAATTGGTAAGTTCACCCAACATCAAAAAAAATGTGTGGGAGGTTATGTTAGGTAGTTTTAGGAATTATATGAAAAGACCCCCTTAGACTCTAGACTCCAAATTAAAACCTCTCTCTCACATTATAACTCTCAAAAACACCATTAAAGTAGAAGAGAAGTTAGGGGCAGCAACTTAGGACTAATTCACCAAGGGTTCAAGCTAGGATTACTGTTCTAATCTAAAGTATGTGAAGCTTATTCATTGATGGATTTTTCCATCCCTGAAGCACCCTTACTTTCCCTTCAATTGTGAATTCAAAGAACGCCAATCTAGTGAGGTTGTGATTGCATAGTAGGTAAGTTGTGTTTGTGATCCCAATAGAGTGGGTAACTTTCAGTTACGTTCATGTGATGGTTCTGTATATTTATATGTAACACATCCAAACTGACTTAGGTGAATTTAGAGCTAACACTTGTGTAATGTGGTTTTAAGGCCTAAAATTGTTTATTATGATGTTTTGAGGCAGTATCTAAGGTTTGGTGATGTTTTGAGGTCAAACATCGAAGAACGTCAAAGACGTCCGGAATCTACTCGAAGTTGAACTAGTGTGCCGTAGTGTTATGCAGTAGAGTTTTGGGGTATTGTTTGTCACAATCCGAAAGCACCCCTAAAGTTAAGAGGAACCATCATTTCGTGACCCGGCGTACATGACCTTTTGGGTTCTTGTAGAAACCCTTTAGCTAGCATTCATTACATAAGAATGAAATGTAGTGTGAAATTAAACCTTTTTGAAAATAAATTAATAAAAAGGAAATGTTTCATGAATACTTAAGATATCTCATCGTAAGAAGACAAACTTAATACACTTCATACAATATCTAAGGTTCATGAACCTTTACATTGGAATCTAAAATACATAATAACTCTTAATAATAAAACTAGGAAACAATAGACTACGTCCACAAATATATGAGGACAGACCAATTCATGAGGGATTGAATTTCCCAAGCTTCGCCTTCGAATATTCCAAAAATTCCTCAACCTATACTTACAAGGTATAGAAAAGAATGGGGTTAGTACAAAATAGTGAACTAAGTATGGCATATGCAAAATACATAAAAATGGACATTTTAGTAAAATGGATCTTCATTAAATTTAAGTAAAAACATTCATGAATACAAAGGCAAAACATAATAATAACCATCATTTAATACTTTAATGAGAGTTCCCATAATTTTTAACCAAAACGACTATTTACAGTAACTCACAAAAAAACTTATAGTGAACTTACTTGACACTTACTGTGAATTCCTTAGGCATTTACAATAAATACCTTCGAACATTAACAACAAATCATTTAAATCATTCACAATGAATTCAACTTGAGCAATTACAATAAATAATCCTATTCTAAATGAGTGAACTTCCAACGCCAAGCAAAAGCGAAAGTTAAATCATTTTCTGTAAGAGTTTTCCTAGCTCAGGATTATCCTGAAACTCACTAAGGTAAAACTTGATGGAAGTGTACATATGCCTCTTTCAATACCCATCAAAGAGATCTTCATGACTACCCCTTTCGGCTTGCTCAACTCGGGAGAAACAAGCCCCTCAATAAATGGCAACACCTTAAAAGTCACCCAACAAACTACCAAAGTCTTCCTTTTCATACAGCCTACTTAGTGCAATGAGTACATAGCGTCCCATAACACCACCTACCCTAAGTAGTACATTATTTTAGAAGGTTTGGACCCAATTCTTCCCTTTTTGAATGTCGTACCTAGTTAAATGAGTAGAATGCGTCCCACATCACCACCTACCCTAAGTAGTGCATTCTCTTAGAAGACTTAGTTCAATTGATACTTTTTTAGGGGTTATCTTAATAGACATAGACCATGAGATCTAGTCATAGTATCCCGATATTAACCCTTACTGGATGAGGGATCTTCACTTGCCTATATTTAGTTCATGTTTCTTAGCTTTTACATATATTTCGCAATAGCTACCCCTATGTGAACACATAGTTAAGGGATATTGAGATTTCTACTAAGTAACTCATTCTTTACTAACGAAGAGTACTCATCTCAAAAGGTACTTGGAAGTACAACATCTCAAATAACAAAGTGTAATCCACCTCTCCTTCATATCCTCTCTGTGCTAGGCATAACTCCCCAAAGATTCTCAATATTATAACCTATAGGTTAAGGATAAATAATAAACACCACGTCTCAACTCAGGAAGGACATTCATGCTCAAATCTATATTATAAAGATCATTATTAATAATAGGGTTGCTACTAAACACTTCATCTCACCTCACGAGATACCCGAAAAATAGTAATGATAAATAATGCTTAATGTGACTAAAATGCCTACGATTAGACCAGATTCATACACAATTAAGAGAGTAGAACTAGACCTCTGAACCCTTACGAAAGCCAAGAAAATTAACTTGGGCAGTTATTTGATCTTATAGGTTGGGACCAGCAATGTATAGCTCCCGAATATGAATATTTACTCAGATGAATCTTTACCGGACTTAAAAAGGGGTAATCTTAAGTTTGAAGGTTAAAGGGGTAAAATTCTCTTTTTCCAGGCTAAGGTTAGCATAGTAATTACCCTTAATCTATAATAAATTAATTAATTAATAAGGTAGAGGGTCATTTTCGGTATAGAGGGTCAAAAATTGGCCCTAGGAGTGAAGTCATGCTCCGCCCGGGTTTAAACCTTGGTGGAAGCAATGAATTAAATATTTTTTAATTTAAGTTGGTAAATTAATGTAAATAATTAATATTTATTATTATTATCTGATTTAAAAACAATGAAAATCAGTTGTTTATAATAATTAGCTAAACCTTATTTGATTATGTCCTAAACTAGACTCCTAAGCCTAAGGTAACTCTCTCCTCTCACTCTCCTCTCACTCTCACGTCTCTATCACTTTCATTCACATTCTCTCTGCAAAATAATGTACAAGAAAAGTTGGTAAACCAAAGTTCTTCACACTTGAAGATTTCACAATGAAAAATAAAATTAAACGCTAAGCAAAATACATTAGGACAAGGGAGGGTTTTCCATCAAAAGTTTGGTGTTGAAAATTGGTTTTAGACAGAGTGCTTGAGAAGTTTTGTGTTTTATTGAAAAAAAATACTTTTCCAGGAATTTTCCAATTAAGAGTTGCCACTTAATTTTTAGAAAAAATAAGAAAACCTTTATTTTCAAAAGACTAAAAGATAAAAATCATTTGAAAACAGGAGAGGGGTCTGAGGATTCATATTGTATTTGATGAAGGTCTGTAAAGCACCTAAACTACCCGTTAAGTACGGTTTTCCGGCAGCTAACTATCTGGCCAAAGTAGTTTGAAATAAAATTATTTAGAATTGATTGGGAAATAAAACTTAATTTTATCTAAGTATAACTATCTCACTTGCCAACATTTTGTTATAATTAAACTACTTAATTTTAATTCAATTTGAAGTTACTAAAACATTACGGCGTTCTACGGGGATTGGATTCTTTTTACTTTAAAACTAATAGCACATAGATATAAGAAAATATACAATAAGACAAAGAGAGGGAGTTATGTAGAGAGGGACGGAGAGATTGGGTCCAACCCGGGTTCTGCCCGCCTGGACCGGATTTTTGATCCAATGCTCTCAAGATTTTGAACCCTTTTCTAGTACCTGTGCTAGTCTAGACATTCAATAATAATAAAAAATAAAAAGATGAAAAGGTCTTAGGCCCTGAAATATATACAATAAGACATATAATGCTATTAACTAAATAAATCAAATATCGGCCCTCCTCCCAAATTTCTTCAACTCTCGACTTGTTCTAGGAAATCTGCACGTCTATTTTATTTGGATGACCAACTCACAGGATCGAGATTTGAGTCTTCATGGATAGACAAGAGAATGCTAAAAGGAGGAATGAAGTCCAATTGAACTCGATAGGAGTGTCACATCCAACAACAAATGAAGGAGAGGAATTAGTATATATTCACAATGACTAAGCTTAGAAGCAAAGTTTTAATCACTAAATAGCTAAGACACACCGATGTCCTAGAAAAAAATGCGACCAAACAAAATCTCAAACTAAAATTAAGCGATTAAAATAAAACGAGGTGATAAGGAGTTTTAAATTCAAACAGCTGATCCTTTCGGATTCGAGCAAATTTAGTGAACAAATCTGCAAAAATCTTTCAAGAAGCTCCAGCAGGTATTAAAAAGTTGGCAATTCCGAAATGTCAAACAAATCCCAGTGGAGTAAATAATGTCATATCAAGACATAAATGATTTTCATATGAAGAGAACTATGAAACTTGAGCATTTTTTTTTAAATGAAACAATTATTTTAATAAGAATGCCAAACAAAGTACCTGCATGAGGTTGACAGTGTGTAAAATATAAAAATAAAGAAAAAGAGAGGGAGGGGTGATGAGAAACGAAGCATGCACAATTACTGGGAAAAGAAAAAAAATCAATAATTTTGATGAACTAATCCACAGGGGATGGGTTCTACTTAAATATCATTAATTAGCAAATAGTAAGCGTATGAACTCAAAAGGAACACCTAACGTAGAACTTCTATCATGTGAAATTGCCTAATACAAACATACAAATCATGACTACAAACTATAATTTGCACTACTGCCTCACTACGATACGAGGCAATCAAGGCAACTTTTTTAAAGAACAAACAATAGCGTTATGGAGAAGCTTGCCAATGGGTAATTTGATGACAACGCAACATTCGAAGAGCAAATCATTTACATAAAAGACAAGCACTACCTTTTAATGAGTTCAAAATCTGCCGATACAAAGTATGCTAATGAAAAATGAATAACGAGCAATGAAACGGCAAAAGTACTTCCTAACACATCAAAGAAAATGATTCCTATGACAGTGGAAAAGAGGCTTGTAACTTTATATCAAACATTTCTAGAATAAATAAATAAATCGGCAAGATAAGAATAAAAGACCATTTGGGTATCATATTTTCCTAAAAAAAAAGTGAAGGAGGGAAGAATGGTTGAGCCTCAGTATCCAACAACGAAATCAGAGAGTATCACGATAAACTACAAAGCTAGAATCAATAACGAGCAAACCAACCCGAAGCCAATTAGTCCATACCTAGTCGACTAACTTCACCAAACACACATGGATAAGACCACATATCCATAAGGGAACACAAATGATAATCTTTAGAATACACGTTTGTTTTCATTAATGCGAGATAAGACAGTGAACATAAAACGCGCAAAGGGGATGGCACGTCACCTATTATATTTAACATCAAATTTGACAGCAATCGATAACCATAGCGGACAACATCACGTTAAAGGAGCAACGGCGCAAAAGATACTGGAATATGCGTCTTACTTTGTTATACATGCTATCCGTATCGAGCAATTTATGAAGAAAATTCAACTTATAATGAAACAAATCTTGAAATAATGACGATCCTAAATTACATTTACAACATTTGAACACTAGCTATGAAGAAAAGGATTTCAAAATGCATTCAAGCAAAACAAGACAAATAAAAGTACTAGCAAAAATTTTGCGGAACCTTGCAATAGAATCATGACTAAACAACGTCGGGGTAGTTGATAGTACGTTCTTGTTGTAAAAACAAGCAATCAGACGACAAATGCTCAACCGACAAACAACCTAATCACAACTTTGGCATCATCAAGCAAAAACGAGCAGTCATAAGGGAAAAACTTAACAAAGAGAATATTACCACTCTTCTAACGTGGAATGGGAAAGCTTTGGGAGTGCTTTCATTATTCTCGATTTTCAACGTAAATGGGTAGTTGAGTTGAACGGGTTGCCTGCTTAGGAATGGGTTGGACGGGTCTCTTTTAATCAAAATTGGTGTGCTGGTAATTTAAATGGGTTTGCAGATTTAAATACTGCGTTGGAGGGTGACGGAAGACGGGGAAATTTTTGTAGACTGTGATTAATGGGTTGAGAAGCGAATAGGGCTGGCCGGAATAAGGGCCCAAGACTTACGAAAGGAAGAGCAGGCAACTGAGATTTTATTAAGAGGCATGAAAGGTATATGAGTTGATAACACTACACCATTTTAGGTCTACGGCAACACTAAATCTTGACAACACTTATAAAGTGTTGCCTAAAATACTTTTGGGAACACTTTTAATGTGTAGCCAATGATTTTGACTTTTAGCGACATTAGTTTTGGCAACACTTCTAAAGTGTACTCTTTAAAGGGATAAACTACACTTTATAAGTGTTGTTATAGTTGGCAACAACTATTTACATGAATGGCCACACTTTTAAAGTGTGTTATTTTTATAATTGAAAATACAACACATTAAAAATGTGGCCTTAGTGTTTTCACCAAAATTTTATATTCCCTCAAACATTTTAACATTTAAGTTTGATTTCCCTCCCATTTTTATTTGGCCAAAAAAATAAAACATTAATGAAATATTAAAAAGAATAAAACATTAAAAAATAAAAAGGGCAACATTCCTAAAACTTCAGCCAAAGCTTTCACTTTCAGCTGAAGAATAAGTTTTCATCCAGAAATGAAGAACCCATTTGCAAGAACTGAAGAAGAGGATCGAAGAACGAAATAAATCAATTTTCATCACATTTCTGTCAAACTTCAGCTGAAGAATCGAAGAGCAGTGCGATTTCTCTGAAGACGAACTGAAGAAGATGATTTTCCTCTCAGAGCATCATTGTTCAAGATTGGAGAGCTGAAGAAGACGATTTTGTTCAAATATTTCTGGGTAAACTTTTATTCCATCAGATTTCCTTTTGAAAATTGAAAGAAAATGCTTCACAAATCAACTTGCCTCATGTCTTAAACCTTTAGGTTGTTGGAATAGAGTTTATCAGGTAAGAGATTTATTTCTTCCTGAGTTCATAGTTTGATCACCTTAAGCTTGGTTTGTCTAGTGCATTTTCAAGTATAGATAGTAACTTTAGGTAATTTAGTTGTTTTGGCCATAAGTATAGATAGTAACTCTATTTGTTGGAAATCTGTCAAAACGCGGCTGGGTCGACGGACCTCGCGATGGGACGTCATGGTCACGAAGAGCCGTCGTGGACCTTGCAACGGGCCGCCGTGGACCTCGCGATGGGCCGTCGTAGTCATGAGAGGCAGTCGTGGTCATGACGGGCCATCGTGGTCATGATGGGCCGTCATGGTCATCCGTCGTGGTCATGACGGGCCGTCGTGGACTCCGTCGTCCCATACTTGCAAGTTTCTTTAGCTACTTCTCTGATCTTCATGACGAACATGCAGGACGGACCATCATGGTTACGACGGTCTGTCACGCTTTCTTGTACAGCTGAAATTTCAAATTGATTAATTGTTAAATTTCTTAATTTTGTGTTCTTTCTTGATGGAACAGATTTGTTTACTAGAAGAATTGATATTCAAGCAGTTAACGTTGTTATCAATTCTGATTTTCCTAAGAACTCATAAATGTATTTTCACAGGGTATGTATAACAGATCTTTGATCTTGCTTATTGACTTATATATATTTTTCTATTTCATCATTGGTAATTTATTGTTAGTGGCTTTGGTTTGAATCGAGCTAAGGTTTTGTTTCTCTTGACCACTATTCATCTTGCTTGTTTGGTATGGTTGAAGTGTAGTTTTGCTATATCAAATTTAGTTTCCTTGGTTGATCGTGTGGAACATATTAACTACAAAAGGAAACTAATCTAATTTTCTTTAATTTTTGCTGTTGCTGTAATCTACAATCTGAACTTGTCTCTCTTTAGTTGTTGTTAATGTATTTTGTTTAAATTGAGCTAAGGTCTTGCTTCTTTTATTTCACTGTTTTTTTGGTATTTGTATAGAACATTGGCATGGTATGGAATCTGCAATCTGCAGATTTGTTGTTAATGTTTTCTGTAATTGCTGCTTCTATATATAAATATTTCTGTTGGTAAAGTCTATTTTCTTTCTTATTATATAGAATATCCATGTTATAACCATAACTTTTGACATCCTAGTAGAAGGCATGCTTCCATAACTACAAACAAATAAACAAATAATTATTAGGAGAATCTAATTGTTTGTGTCTCCTCATTAATTCCTTTTTTCTTTAGTGTTCGTGTTAGTTTGCGTGCATCATGGTTATTGTATAACACCAAATATTTTATATTGTTTCTTATGAAGTTTGAACCCTAATGCAATTATTCATTGTTGTTGAACTCATTTGAAATTTTAGACACCTAAGGGAAAAATCATCTACTTTGAACATCAAAAGATGCAATCTAATTTTCTGTAACTACTGGATTTCTTGCCTCTCTATATTGTTGCAATCTGAACTTCTTGCCTCTTCTATATAACTGCCAATATCTTATTTGTGTAGGGAAATGGATGTGATCAAATTTGAAGTGGATGATGAAGAGTTTTTGAACTATTGTAAAAGTTTAAATACATATTTGATTTATTGTGTACACATTTATAATATTGATGTATAAGTATGGGTATGTACACAACACATACTATATTTTGGTTTTACATGATATATCTCTCGAAGTTTATTTGAAATGTATAACTTCAATTTAATGATTAATTAGTTCATTTTGTATTTTAGGTCACTTGTATGTATGTGAATATATTATATATATTTGTGGTACATGTAGGCTTATAAATGTTGAAGTTACACTTTGTAAGTGTTGCTCTAGGTAGATAAAAAGTTATACTTTGAAAGTGTTGCAATAGATGACCAATAAAAGGCAACACTTTTTAAGTGTGACCAATAAATCTGAAAAGGTAACGATTTTAAGTGTACTCTAACAGAAAATAGGTGTTGCTAATGCACGTCTTCAAAGCGTGCCCTTATGCCTATTTGGCTACGCTTTATAAGTGTTGCCAAAGATGGCAACATTTAAAAAGTGTTACCTAATGTGAAAGGTTACGCTTCTTTTGGGAAGCCCCTAAAAAGTGTTGTTGAATGTCCAAAGTGTAGCCTTTTATCAAAGGCCACATTTTTTTCTAGTTTAGGCTACACTTACGTGGTGTTGCTGTAGGCCAAAAATGGTGTAGTGTAATTAGCCCTTCCGAATCAAATCGGCTAAATTCAAAATAGGCGAACTAACATAATTTAATCATGAGCTTCCTAATCCTAGAGACATAAAATAATTATGTTAATTATAAACTAATGACTCGGAAAGATAATTATAATTACATCAAATTAGTTTAATTTAAAATAAAATACTTACTAGAATTAAAATCTTTTGAGACTATTTTTTATCCATAAAATACACTGATTATGTACATATTTATGTAAATCATATATATCATGTAAAAAAATAAAAAGTGATAATATTAATTCCAAATAACTTGAAAAACAGTTCAAAATTTTATCAGATCTAATCATGTCAAATCGCCTAGCATTAAGAAGCTCGTTAATTAATTATTCCGGGGTGGGTAAAAATTGGGTGTCAACAAGTGTCCCTCATTTTAGTTCGATTGATGCAAGAAATCTGGGGAAAATTAAATTGACTAACTCATTTTTGACCGACCTCGTCTCAACTTTTAGGAAGGGATTTAATAAGGACTTTAGGAACTATGGACGAACCCCTACAATGCGCTTCCAATATATCCTAGGCTATATGAGAATTTAGACCACTTATAGTTCCATACGCTTGATCTAACATACGATTTTGAAAGAATTCAAAAGTAATCTCGATATGGGATTATGAAGGCATAGAAATGCTTGGGAGTTAGATTTAAGATCGAATGTTGGAATACAACAGAGTTTCAAATATTGAGATCTCCTATATATCCTTAGATCATCAAGAATCAGGCTATTTGTAGTTCAACTCGGTTTGTTGAAAAGGAAATCTATTATGTTATATTACCTTTGGTTCAGGAAGAGTGACAAATAGGTCGAGTATGAAAAAGAGGCTTATAATCTCTTAGACATTAATGTGGTGCACTTCACACCTATAATTATGAACTCACACGGACATAATTTCCAAGGCTCTTGGTGAATTTTCACTAATATTGGAAATTTTCCTCCAGCGATACCTAAATTTCCGGATGTGAAATCGAAGTTTACAAACTGAAAGAAAAACCCACATGCCTTATGATAGGGGTGTCGTTTGATTGTGGTTGAAGTCGCTACTCTTCTCGCGTCCTAAGAGTTTGACATTCCTTTTGGATTGTGTCCCAATTCGCTGCTAAGAAAAGGTTCCACATTGTGCTGCATCCTTTTTGATGTTGTCCGCACCTGTAGTATGTTTTGGAGAATTCATACTTTTGGATTCTCTCGACAAAGATTGAGATAAAACTTGTCAGCATAAAATGGCAATTTTAATGGGAGACAATGTCTTTTACTGTGTCAACACTTAATTGTTCTCCTCGACATTTGACATCAACTCAATTGGTTTGACGTAAAGAAAATAAGGCTTATGTCTTGTGTTTGCAATATAATCTTCAATGCACTCTTCATTGGATGTTAAAATAAATAAAGCTGATGCAATGCTTATATTTTCTTTGTTGCTTTCGATGATTCTCTTTGCATTCACTCTTTCAAAATAAAGTTGTAGTTGATGCTTAGGGGTAAAGATTTCCCTTGAGATCCTTGATTCCCACTCTGGCATTGCATGATTTCTTGCAGGGCGTGTATAGCTTCCTGTGATGCGTGATTTTTTGCGGGCTATGAATATCTTCTCGCGATGCATAAATTTCTGCGAAGAATGAATATCTTTTCGCGATGAATAAATTTCAACGAGATATGAAATCTTCTCGCGATGCATAAATTTCTACGAGGTATAAGATCTTCTCGCGATGCATAAATTTCGGCGAGGCATGAATTCTTCTCACAATGCATAGCTCTTGACAAGGAATGAAAATCTTCTCGCGATGCATGAATATTTACTCGCGATGCATGAATATTGACTTGCGATGCATTGTCTTCCGCAATGCATGAGTATTGACTCACAATGCAGGATGTTCCGTGATGTATGAATATTGACTCGTGATGCATGATCTTCCGTGATGCATTAATATTGACTCGCGATGCATGATCTTCCGCATTGCATTATTACTTACTCGCGATGCATGATATTCCGCGACGCACGGATAAACTCATGTGATGCATATGTATTAACTCTTGATGTCATCCTTGGTACCAAATGAAAATCGTGTTTAGATTGAGTAATATAGAGATCTTCTGAGTGCTTTCTGGATGATCATATCGTCTTCAATGATAATAACTGTAAAACAACATCCAGATAGTATAGTGTCTTGATCGACAATAAAATAACTGACCCTCCGGGCAATCATAAACTCCTCCTTGAGATTTTCACATGATTCACCTTCGAATCTAGCTAGACATTCTTTATAAATTTAAGTTGTTTGAAATAAAAAATTCATCTCCCAAGTCTTTCACATAAGCGATATAAAATGATTCCTGCTTCTAGGAAAACTATTGATTTTGGGGTTGTTTTCTCCTCCTTTTACTTCTCCATATTCATCCATCAGAGGAATTTGCTGATTTCAGAGCAAAGCTATAAACCTGCGTCCACAGACAAATTGTTTAGTTTATTAAAAACAAATTGATCTGCTCCTTCTACTGCTATCTCTGGTTGATTTCCCGATCTCCCGACTCTTGATAGATGAGACAAAATATTTTATGCCACAAGAAATGAAACGAAAAGGGAAAAATTTATGAGAAATTAATTTTCAAAAAATAGTACATGAAAAAGGTCACTGCCAAGTCATGTCATATCGGGCTTAACAAACTTCTTTGAGTCTGATGCTTGGAAATTAATCTGATTATTCGCTGGGGAATTTTAGCACCACTCCAAACTTGTAGATCCATGCTGCAATTTTGAGGTCATCCTCAAAAATTCTGTCCCAGTTGCAAATCTTGAAGTATCTCAAGTTTTGACTTGCTGAGGATGAATCTTCTTCTCGAAAATTTTTGAGTCCCTCTCAAAATTTTGTCCCAGTTTCTATTGTAACGAGGAAAAGATATTTACGAGAGATATGAACGAACCCTTGTGGCGCCTATGTATCCCTTTGAGGCAGGAATCAAGTCAAACGTAGTTCCCCCTTAAAGGTTAACAAAATTAAAAAAAATTACAAAGAAACCGACCGAGGCCAACATAGGCTGCCTACGTATCTAAATATTGAAAATTCAGGTCAAACGTAGTTCAAGTACAAAGAAATATTTAAAGGGGATAAATGGGATAACCGAGGCCGACATAGGGAGCCTACATATCTCATTCTTGAGAAGTCAGGTCAGACGTAGTTCATTATAGGAGGGAAAAGAATTTAAGCAAAACAAATACAAGCAGACAGAACGAATAACAGAAATACAAACTGCAGCTTCACACGTAGTTTCTCTTGACGACATCTCAATTGATTTTTTTCGTCCGCGCGGTGCCATCCATCTCCGATAGGACCAAAGCATCTCTGGATAATACCCTGCAAACCATGTAGGGTCCTTGTGAGTTTGGTCCAAATTTTCATTGTACTCATCTTGATGAGGAAAAATGCGCTTAAGTACTAACTAATCGATTTGAAAAGTTTTAGCTCTTACTCTCTTGTGGAATGCGCGAATCATTCTCTGTCAATATAATTGACTCATCAATAAAATTTAAATGATCAATGCGCGTGCTGACCACTCAGCATTACTCAACTCTGCTTCTTGGATGATCCGTAGGGATATTATCTCAGCTTTAGCAGGTATGACTGCTTCTGTTCCATATATACTAGCAAATATGGAGTTCCTCCAATCGATGTTCTTACAGTCGTTAGATAACCCAAAAAAGCGTATGGCAGCATATCATGCCAACCTCAGTGATTGTCAATCATCTTCCTCAAGATCTTCTTGATATTTTTTTGGCAGCCTCTACAACTCCATTCATTTGGGGATGATAAGAAGCTGAATTCCGATGATTGATCTTAAAATGTTCACAAATATCTATCATCTGGTGACTATTGAGATTTGCACCATTATCAGTAATGATGGATTCTGGCACTCCAAATCTGCATATCAGTTTGTTGCGAACAAAATCAGGCACTACCTTCTTGGTTTCCAATTTGTAAGAAGTTGCTTCAACTTGGTGAAATAACCAATAGCAACCAAAATTAATCTGTGTCCATTTGAAGCATCTGGCTCTATCGTACCGATGACATCCATACCCCAAGCTACAAACAGCCAAGGTGAACTCATAGCATTAAGTTCATGAGGCGGAACTCGTATCAAATCACCGTTTACTTGACATTTGTTGCATTTTTGTAAAAACATGAAACAATCATTCTCCATAGTAATCAAGAAATTCCCGGCTCGAACGACCTTTCTTGCAAAAGTGAGCCCATTAATATGCGTGCCACAAACTTCGGCATGTATCTGTTCAATTAGTTTCACAGCATCAACAGATCTGAGAAGACCTAAGTCTTGAGTCCTCCTATACAAGATTTCTCCACTTAGAAAGAAATTGAGAGTCATACGGCAAATCAACTTCCTCTGATTGGATGCAGCATCTTCATGATAAATCCTGAACTCCAAATAAATCTTTATATTAAAATACCATGGATAACCATCTGGTTCTGCTTCAACATGGGAAAAATAGAGTAGATGATCTTTAAACTTTATATCCAAAGGATCAATATAATTTGTATCCGAATGTTTAATCATTGAAGCGATGGTGGAAAGAGCATTGACCAATTCATTCTTAATTCTATGAGTATGTTTGAACTTGATTTTGTGAAATCTTTTGCACAACTTCTGCACATACTCTATTTAAGGTATAATCTTTGGGTTCTTCACAGCCCATTCTCCTTGAACTTGATGAATCAAAAGGTCTAAATCTCCAATAACCAACAACTCATAGACATTCATGTCGATGGCAATTTTCAAACCAACAATACAAGCTTCTTATTCAGCCATGTTGTTAGTGTAATTGAATCGAAGCTTAGCATCCATGGGATAGTGCAGACAAGATTCTAACACTAAGACTCCTCCAATACCTTTACCTTGACGATTTGCCGCACCATCAAAGAATAATCTCCAAACTAGATGTGCTTTAAAAATATCCTCACCCATAAATGAAAATTCTTCATCGTGAAAATAAGTCTTATGTTGTTCATACTATTCATCAACGGGATTTTCTGCAAGATGATCAGCCAAAGCCTATGCCTTTATCACTTTCTTAGTCACATAAAGAATGTAAAATTAACTCAACAACATCTGCCAATTAGCTAACTTTCCGGTCGGCATCGCCTTCTAGAAAATATACTTCAATGGATCCATTCTTTGAATGAGGTATGTAGTTTAAAAAGACAAATAATGCCTTAGCTTCTGGGCAAGCCAAGTAAAAATACCACACGTTCTCTCCAACAAAGTGTAACGAGACTCGTATGGAGTAAATTTCTTACTTACTTAATCTATAGCTCTTCCCTTTTTTCTTGTCTCGTTGTGTTGACTGAGTACGCATCCAAATGCCCTATCTGAGACAGACAAGTACAGCAACAAAGGACTCCCTTCTCGCGGAGTAACCAATCAAGGTGGATAGGACAAATTCCTTTTGATAGCATCAAAATCAATCTGGCACTCTTCAGTCCACTTTGTCGGGGCGTCATTCTTCAACAACTTGACAATAGGATCATACACCACGGTGGATTGACCTGTGAATCGACTGATGTAGTTTAACCTCCCTATGAAACTCATCACCTCTTTTCTAATATTCGCCGGAGATAACTCTTGAATGGATTTAATCTTGGAAGGTTTGAGCTCAATACCAATTCTGCTTACTATAAATCCCAACAACATTCTAGATGGAACTCTAAAAGCGCATTTGGCGGGATTGCACTTCAATTTATATCTGACGGTCAAAGAATTTCGTTAGATGTGTTAACTGATTCGAACTCTAGCGGGATTTGATTATGACATCATCCACATACACATTAATCTCCTTATGAAGCATGTCATGAAATATGGTTGTCATAGCTTTGATGTACGTGGCACCAACACTCTTGAGGCCAAACGACATCACTCTGTAATTATATACACCCCAAGGTGTAATAAAAGCCGTCTTTTCTGCATCTTCCTCATCCATCAGAATTTTGTGATAGCCTCCGTAAAAATCCACCAACGACTGCATTTGACGCTTAGCACAATTGTCAATCAAAATATGAATATTCGGCAACGGAAACTTATCCTTCGGGCTAGCTTTGTTGAGATCTTTGTAATTGACACTAATCCTAATTTTCCAATCTTTTTTGGCAACAGGAACAACATTGGCTAACCAAGTTGGGTGTTGTGTCACTTCCACAAATCGAGATTATATTTGCTTGGTGATCTCTTCATTGATCTTTAAACTTCGTCTGAGTTTATTGCTTCACCAAATCCCTGGGTTAATTCTCAGTTTGTGAGATACGACATTGGTACTCAGCCCTTAAATGTCACTGACTACACAAATGTTTACATCAATTTATATTTAGTAAGCAAATGAATCAGGCCTTCTCTCGAAGCTTCATTTAGGTGGATGATGATCATACTTCTTTAACGCATTCTGGATTCCCCAATTTTACCGTTTCCGTTTCCTCTAGATTTTTTTTATGTTTATTATCAAACTGCAGAAATTCCTCGACAACATACTCTTGTTCCTCCCATTCTTCTTCGTAATCATCAACCTCATCATTAACAGGATCATTTTGTTCATTCAGCTCGTAACATGACATGACATTGGCAGGTCTAAGAATTACAAAACTGAAACAATAAAAAGATAAAGTTAGGAAAGTAAAATATAACAGATGAATAAATAAAACCAATTTAAAAACAGAAGAGGCTTTCATTAAAATTGGAAAACAATGAAAACTTTGGCTATGGCATAGGGCCATGTTACCTTTTTTGAACATCACGATGGAAATTCAAAAAATTCAAAATAATTAAAAAATATGCAAAATCGTAGGTCTCGGGCCTCTTTCGGACTACCACCGATTTAAAATATGCATGAATCGATGTCCTTCTACCGAGGATATCGGGGGATCATGATGTGTGTGGAGGTCCAGTTCTACAAAATCTCTCCTGGATCAGCATCGTGGATACGGTCTACTCGACCTCTTCCACAATAACAATGTCGATCTCTTCGAAAAGTCACAAATTCATTCTGCAAGGTCTTCATGCTCGGCATACTCTCGGAGTGGGAAGGATTGATACAGATTTGGAATCGGCTTAGTCAATGCTTGATCATTTCTCTTCTTCATCTTCATGTCATCATCTATGGGGATGTACCCCCATACATATCTCACTCCCTTGACGAGAACCGGAACAGGCTTAATAATTCCTTGGGAATCTTTTCCCAATCTTAATCTTCGTACGAATCCATTCTACAGCATCAAAGTGGCTATCATCTTGTACACGCCTGCCACGGGAGTCTGTGGGGACAAGTGTTCACCGGTTGCATTCACTAGCTCCACGTGTAGAAATATGTACCTCTCGATATCTTATCAATGATCGACACATGTCTGCAACCGTGACTCCCTTCACCATGAATAACCAGCTCTTCATTCTTCAACTCGAGCTTCATTATCTGATGTAGAGTAGAAGGGACAGCTCCAGCCATATGCATGAAAGGTCTTCCCAGAAGAAGGTTATAACTAGTATCGATATCCAATACTTGTAACTATGCAATGAATTCTACTGGACCCATTTCGATGATAAGATTCACTGCTCCCAACGTATTTCTCTGAACCCCATCAAAGGATCTTATGTTGACTTGGTTTTGCTCCATCTTCCTACGATCAAACCTTAGCTGCCTCAACGTCGACAATGAATAGATATTCAGAACAGATCCATCATCTACTAAGACGCGGTTGGCAACTTTTTCGCGGCATACCACATTGATCTTTAATGCCTTGTTCTGTGAACTCCCTTCAAAAGGAAGCTCATCGTCACAAAATCTAATTCAGTTCCCTCGAATAACCATGTGAATCATAGCGGCTACATTATCGTTGCTTGTGGCTACGGGTACATACGTATCATCAAGAGACTTTATCAAAGCTTGCCTGTGCGATTGAGATTTCATCAGCAGGTCCCATACAAAGATTTGAGCTGGAGTCTTGTCCAAATGCTTGACGATAGAATAATATTTTGGCTGCATTCTTATGCAAAATTTCTCCGTTTCTCCTTCTCTTATTTGCCTTTTAGGCTGATTTTTATTTTGACCTTCGAGAGAAAGCTCGTGAAGAGTGTAACATCTTCCGGATCTGGTATTGCCTTGAGCAACAACAATTTTAATAACAAACTTAGGCTAGATTAGAGTTTTTGATGACACCAAAGCAACAACCTTTGCAAGTGTGAAAATTACGAACTCTTTCTTCTATTTGATGCTTAAAGAAGCTACATCCTTTTCAAAATCACTGTGAATGATGGGAGTAATCCTTTTTATTCCACAACAGTCATCATTTGTCTCGACCATATTGACATTGACTTCCCAATGATTCGGCAATGGATTGATATTGACATTTGGAGCCACTGGTTTGAAAGAGACTACCTTTTGGTCAATAAAATCTTGAATTTTGTGCTTGAGGTTGATACAATCCTCAATATCATGCCTAACACTATTGGAATGATAAGCACATCTCTGATCGGGTCAGTAGAATTTTGAATTGACATCCACTGGTTCGGTCCCCACAGGGTGGATGTATCCGGCCGCAGCCAGTCGCTCATACAACATTGTTGGGCTTTCAAGGAGCGCAGTGAAGTTCCTGGAAGGCTTCTTCTCGAATCAGGGTCGGGGAGGTTCGTAATTGCCTAGTTTAGACGGAGGAACCTATTGATAACTTCTGGTATTTTGACGGGGAGCTTGGCTTCGTGGATATAGATCTTGATAAACCAAAGGGGGTGCTCGGTAGCTCGACTGCACGATTGCGCAATTGTGACCAAGACCCTGGTAAGGAGATGAAATTGTGTAGGGCGGAGGCTTATTAGGTTAAACGGGATATGGATTTTGGTAACTTGGGGTGAACTTTTGTATAATGAAGCTTGGACGTTTTGAAAAGTGGCGATAGCATTCTGGTTATTGGGATGACTAGATTGCATGTAGCATGATTGGTATGACTTTGGGAAAGGATGAGAAAAACCTTGGGAATATTACGTTCTTCTGGGTGTTTTCCTTCCCCCATATGAAACAACAACGATTTCTTCTCTTTTCTTTTTCAACAAACCTGAAGATCAAGGTGATGCGGCTACACGGGCTATCTTTCTTGATTTTAAACCATCCTCGATAGTCTAACCTATCTTGACTATGTCGAAAAACATTGCTCTAATGAGCAACATAATTCTGTCATGATATTCAAGCTTTTGCACGAGCACAAATACTTCAATGATTTCATTCTTAGACATGGGTGGTCTCACCCTTGTGTCTATTTTTCTCAACCTATAGGCAAATTCCCTATTGCTCTCGATTTATTTTTGTTTCATCTTCTCTAACGATTATCGATACGGAACAATTTCTACGTTGTAATCAAATCAATCAATAAAATCTTTGGCCATTGCATTCCAGCTGGGCCGTTGCCTGATTTAATGTGATGTGAACCATTAAAGAGCTTCTCGACACAGGCTTCGGCTAAAGAGCCGCATTAATAAAGCTTAATCCCTTCCAACTACCAGGAATTGGTAACAGTAGGCTCTCAGATGATCCATAGGGCTGCCACTCCTCCAAAGGTGTCAAACTTAGGGATCTTGAACTCTTCTGGAAGGTCCAAATTTGGATGAATACATATGTCTGCAAAATTAAGCCCAGTGATATCAGGGATGCATTGGAGTTCTTTCATGGCTTTCCTGATCTCTTCCTTTCTGTCGACTTTTACCTCTTCCTTTGCCCTCTACACTCCTTTTCATGTTCCTCATAATGGTCCAGCTCAGAATCGTTCATATTGTGCTAGGCATGGACGGCAGTTTGGAAAGTGGATCTTTTTGTGTAGGGTGGAGCTGCAGAGGGACTCTGACCATTTTGAACTGTTTGATAATTCCATGGGTATGTCTGAGGATTGGTATTTTCATTTAAGTGGTGCTGGGGTGTTTGGGGATTGAAAGTATTTTTTTTATTTTGATTCTGATTTTGCGGTGGTGGAGCGGTTTGAAGGTGGGTATTTTCAGAATGGGGTGACATTTGGGGATGGTTGTTCTAACGAGGAGGTTGAGTTTGGTAGGAAGCGGATGAATATTGGGTGTTTTAGGAAGTCAGATCTATAACTGATGGGTTCTGAGTAGGTGTAGATGGCTAGTTCTGAGCTAGATCCATATTTGAAGAAGGGAAGTAGATTGAAGGTCTCCCATCAGCAGGGTTAGCAGCAAATCCTAGTGGAGGCAGAACCTGTGTCCTTTGCATTGCTACTCTCATCTTAGCAATCTGTTATATCAACGGCAGAATCAACTCATTCTTGTCTTCTATGGTGGGTTGAGCCACTACAACATCAGTAAGACTCACTTCTTCGTTATTATCTTCCATGACTGTCTTTTCTTTGTCTTAGCTTCCCAAATCAGGTTTGAAGTACCTGAGAAGGAAAACAACTCAAAGGTAGATTTGTCAGTGCAGATTAAGAGTACAAAATGCATAATATAACATAGAGAGGATATAAACACACAAGTTGCTTTGTTTGAGGATATTTTTAATCCACGAGTGAGGATATAAACACATTCTTTTAACAAGTAGGAGTTTTCTTGTTTTATATTTGGACGCTGTCTCAGAATGGCTAAATCACATTGAGCTACAGTCTTTTTGTAACTACTCTTTGACGTCCGTTGATTTGGCCTTCGTATCTTCTCGTAACATGGAGGAGAAAATGAAAGTTTTTACAGATATGGGCTTGGCCTGGGAAGGCTGCCTACGTATCTTACAAGGAGAATTCAGGCGCAACGTACTTCGAGTGCAAGATATAAATATTTCATTCATTTGTTTATAGCTTTTAAAAGATGAAATGTTGACGACACGTTAGTCATTTCCCTTCTTGTTTCAGCATTAGTCTCCTCCTTTCAGGGTGAGCGTTATCAGGACCACTATTAGCTCCTTGCTCGTATACGAGTATTTTTTGCCCATTTTCTGAAGTTTATCATTCATGTTCCTACGGAAGGCTTTGTTCTTTTTCCTCAGCGCAACCATCCTTTCTCTCATGGAAGTGAATTCTTCCATTTCTAGTGGCTGTTCCTCATCATGTGACATGGTTTTAGCTAACTTACTCCGATTCTATGCTCGCCTCTCTCACTTCTCTTTCTTGCACTTTCAATCGAAGCATGTCCGACTTCTCTCGCAAGTTCTGTGTCTCCATCTCAACATCTTTCTTTCTCTTCATACTGATGCCAGATCCTCATCCAGTGTCGCGGTTGCAGCTTTGTGGATGGCGGTGGCCATGTCTACTCTATGCCCTTCCTCATTGGATTTTTAAAAATTTCTCGAGTGATCAGTTTTATTTTTCTTTGAAGTAGTTCTCCAGTGGGTTCAATCTGGATGTTCTTACCCTTGTCCATACCAGTGATTCTTTGCCTTTCCTATGATGGTAGAATAGTGCTTTAGGATTTAGAGATGAGATTTGTCTTTCGAATGAGAAACTTAAGACTCAAAAAGTTTTGGTCGGACATTTGTAATAGTGACTTCTGTATATTCATTGGAAATTTCTGGATAGGAATGGGTTTACGTATCCTCATTCATAGCAACATAACACTTAAGAAGTTAAACACACATACATCGCCTCATCACACATACAGAGGGACCCTTTTGTGCCAAGGGTAGGCCTAGCGTATTTTAATGATGTACGTGTGAATTTAAATAAAATAAACAATTCCCCCAAGGATAAATTTTACTACTGAATAATAATGCTCACAAAGGGGAATGGAGGATAAAATATCAAAGACAAACCCATGCATGGGCCATTTGAAAGTGCAATAATGGCAGGCCCACGCAGGGTCTAAAAAGAACATAAATACATATAAAAACACACGCAGGGGCGAAGTCCACTATG
Organism: Solanum chmielewskii; assembly: GCA_027704785.1. Taxonomy (NCBI): domain Eukaryota; kingdom Viridiplantae; phylum Streptophyta; class Magnoliopsida; order Solanales; family Solanaceae; genus Solanum; species Solanum chmielewskii. Next base: position 100,025 of record JAKWIX010000304.1, on the reverse strand, counting down.
CCGCTCCAGATGATCCTGCTCCGTCCCCATCCCCTTGAGTCTTGTGTTTCTGAAACATAAACCTAATCATCAACAAGAATCATTCAGTCAGGCGTCCTTTGTCTTCCAATCTTTCGTATCGCATCCTCTGAATTTTCTCCTTGACCCAGGTATCGAATTCGTCATAGCAACGCCTTAGTCTTTCCACCTCTTGGGTCTCCTTATCAAGAGTGTCTTGGTTCTTTCTACAAACATAGCATATACTTATCGGGCCTCTTTCTTTACCTCTTGTAGTTCGGCAACTACATTGGCTTCTCTGTCCGTTATGCTGCAAAAACTACCCGGGGTTTGGGAGGAGACATTTTGTATGTCCTTTTTCAATCATTCTTTGTAACTCTTCTCATATATATCATTGAATCGGTCAGGGACGAAAATTTCTTTATCCATACGCTTGGCACGTTTCCATTCTCTAAAAATTTCAGATGCGTCGTGCCCTCTATCATCTCAAATATCGTATGCATAATCCCTATAGTACGCTTCTTTGGGTACAACTTGTCTTCGGCTCTCCACTATGACTTACTTGGAGATTAAACGGTCAAGCATCCATTGGAAATCTTCTTCTCTCAATTCAGAGAAAATCTGAGCCCATCTCCCTCTTATTCTCCGATTGTCCATATTCGCCCAACATAACATGTCAATCAAATATTTAGAGTGTGCAGCTTCCGAGTCCCAGCACCCTTTGCTAAATAACTGAGGATCCACCACTGAAGGAGTAGGTTGCATCCTGGGGAAGTATCGATGTCCCTTATGTACACTTTCCCAAGTCTCGATACATGCCGGACAAGAATACTCGAGTTGTAGGGTAGTACTTTGATGTCCCTTGGTACTTATACCCTTTGAATAAAGTATGTGCGATTGTTATAACTCAGGTATTGATGCATATACTTGGGCCATGAGGGAAGACCATTGTTCCCAATAACGCCACACCAAATGCTATAGGACGAATCTCGTTCCATTGTCTATAAGAGATCTTGAACTCTTAGTTGTGTAGCGTAGAAACTTGCATGTCCAAATTGGATATAAAGATCTCTAATTGCTGCATGGGATTCATGGCACAAGTAGGCAATGTTTTTTCCAAACTCGAACAAGTCAGCAATATTTTCTATATAAGGCTTATTAGGGATAAAGATGTCTTCTAGTTTTGTTGTTCTTCTTTCTCTACCAGTACCTACTACTTCTATACAGTCTCTGATCACCTCCAATGTCGGGGTAATTTTGACGGTACCGAATAAAAACACCATTCTTTGGCTATCCTAATATCTCGTAAGGACCTCAATTATTTCTTCCAAACCGTTCATGATGATCAATTCAGTCAGAACGTACATAATGAGGGTTCTACTATGATCTCCGTCGAGATTGTCGTACAACATTGTGAGTTGAGGTGGCGCTGCTATGACCATATAAAACATTGGGAAACTATCCATATCTACAAAACAGAAACATAGTTAGGTTTTACACACCCTCAAATTGGTTTTCACACGTACATCATTCAAATGTCAAATAATATGGTGTGTCGTTAGGTCGGAGACCTTAAACACAATTTTGGAGGTTTTCTACTAAATGTACTTAATACACCTTGAGTATTAAGCCAACATAGGCCAATTCTTAAATCTTGGTTTTGGTTTCACTTTAGCCTAGGATTACTAGAATAGGTTTCAACTTAACGGTTACCCGAGTCAAACAAAAATCGGGGTGAAGCTATTAAACAACGTCGGATGACCGCACTCCTACTATTTGTTTGATACTTCAAAATTATTTTTTGTGTATTTCCTAAAGAAATCATGGAAAGCCACGTAACTTCCATTTTCCTAATGCATACTACTTGCCGATTGACGGAAATATGCCATGAAAAATGCAACAAGTTATAATAATAAAGTAAAAAATTAAGAAATTATAGTCAAATGATGTTAGTTTTAAGGTTAGAATCCTCAAAATTCCCCAGCAGAGTGGCAATTTCTGTTTTATCGGAAAAATACATTTTCAGGAATTTTCTACTTTTCAGAGTCGCTACTTAATATTGAGAAAAATTAAGAAAACCTTTGTTTTCAAAACACATAAATAGATAAAAATCATTTTAAAATAGGAGGGGGGTTCGGGGATTAAAATTGTATTTTAGGAAGGTCTTTGAAGAACCTAAAATACCCGTTAATTATTTTAAAATAGGAGGGGGGTTCTGGCCAAAATTGTTACAAATAAAATTATCTAGAATTGCTTGGTAAATAAAACATAATTTTATCTAAGTAAAAGCATCTAACTTTCCCAAATTTTGTTATTTTGAAACTATTTAATCTTGATACAATATTAAGTTGCTAAAACATTACGGCGTTCTACGGGGATTGGATTATTTTAACTTTAAAACTAATACCACATAGATATAAGCAAATAGACGATAAGACAAACAGAGGGCGATAGAAAGAGAGAGGGAGGGAGAGTTTGTGTCTGACCCGGGTTCTTCCCGCTGGACTGGATTTTGGATCCACTTGCTTTCGGGTTTTTAACCCCTTTTCTTGTACATGTCCTAGTCTGGACATTCAGTAATAATAAAAAATAAAACGACGACAAGGGCTTAAGTCCCGAAATAAATACAATAAGAAATATAATGTAACTAACTAAATAAATAAAATACAGGCCCTCTTCACATATTTCTTCAACTGTAGACTTCTGGGAAATCTGTATGTCTATTTTTTAGGATGACCAACTCGCTGGATCGAGGTTTGAGTCTTCATGGCTAGACTAGAGAAGGCGAAAAGGAGGAATGTAGTCGAAATGAACTTGATAGGAGTGTCACATGCAACAACAAATGAAGGAGAGGAATTAATATCTATTCACAATGACTAAGCTTAGTAGCAAAGTTTTAATCACTAAATAGCCAAGACACACTAATGGCCTAGAAAAAATGCGACCAAACAAAATCTCAAGCTAAATTGAAGTGATTTAACATGATGAAAATAAAGCGAGATGATAAGTACTTTCAAATTCAAACAACTAATCATTTCCGAGTCAAGCAAATTTAGTGAACAAATCTGTAAATTCTTTCAAGAAGCTCCAGCAGGTAATAAAAAGTTTGCAATTCAAAAATGTCGGACAAATCCTAATGCAGTAAATAATGTCATATCAAGACATAAATGATTTTCATGTGAAGATAACTATCAAACTTGAGCTTTTTTAAAAAAGATGAAACAATTCTTTGAATAAGAATGCCAAACAAAGTACCCACATGAGGTTGACAGTGTGTAAAATATAAAAATAAAGAAAAAGAGAGGGAGCGCTGATGACAAACGAACCATGCACAATTACTGTGCAAAGAAAAAAAACAATCAACAATTTTGATGAATTAATCCAAAGGAGATGGCTTCTAGTTACAAATCATTACCAAAAATCATTACTAGCAAATAGTAAGCATATGAACTAAAAAAAGGAACACCAAATGTAGCATTTCTATTAGCTGAAATTGCATCGATACAAACATACAAATCATGACTACAAACTATAATTTGAACTACCGCCTCACTGAGATACCAGGCAATCAAGGTTTTTTTCTAAAAGAACAAACAATAGCGCTATGGAGAAGCATGCCAATGGGTAATTTAAGGACAACGCAACCGTCGAAGAGCAAATCATTTTCATAAAAGACAAGCACTACATTTTAATGCTTTTAAAATGTGCCGATCCAAAGTATGCTAATGACAAATGAATAACGAGCAATGAACGGGCAGAAGTACTTCTTATCACATAAAAGAAAATGATTCCTATGACATGGGAAAAGAGGTTTGCAGCTTTATATCAAACATTTCCAGAAAAAAAATCGGCAAGATAAGAATAAAAGACCACTTGGGTAATATTTTCCTAAAAAAAAGTAAAGGATGAGAGAATGGTTGAGCCTCAGTATCCAACAACGAATTCAGAGAGTATAACGATGAACTTCAAAGCTAGACTCCATAATGAACAAAAAACCCCGAAGCCTATTAGTCACAACCTAGTCAACTAACTTCACCAAACATACATGGATAAGACCACATATCCATCAGGGCACACAACTGATAATCTTTAGAATACACCTTTGTTTTCATTAATACGAGATAAGACAATGAACATAAAATGAGAAAATGGGAGGGCACGTCACCCATCATAGTTAACATCAAATTTGACAGCAATCGATAACCATAGCGAAAAACATCACGTTAAAATACCAACGACGCAAATGATACAGGAATAGGAGTCTGACTTCGTTATACATGATATTCGTATCAATCAATTTCTGAAGAAATTTCAGCTAATAATAAAACAAATCTCGAAATAAAGACGACCCTAAATTACATTTAACAACATTCAAACTCTATCTATGAAGAAAATGATATCAAAATGCATTCAAGCAAAACAAAACAAATAAAAGTACTACCCAAAATTTTGAGGAACCTTGCAACAGAATCATAATTAAAAAATATCGGGGTAGTTGATAGTACTTGCTTGGTATAAAAACAAGCAATCACATTACAAATATTCAACTGACAAACAACCTAATCACGACTTTGGCATCATTAAGCAAAAAACGAGTAGTCAGAAGGGAAAAACATAACAGAGAGAATACTAACTCTCTTCGAGCGGCGACTGGGACAAGGCAAGATGAGACACGACAGCGATTCCACCATTAAGAGTTCAAGACAGTGTTCAGAAAATGGATTCAAAGGCGCAGTAAGAAGCGTAAACTCAATTCTTTCCGTCTTGAAAGTGTCTTATACATATATGTTACTATTTGTATGAACGTTTTAGTATTGTTACTCACAAATCCTAAACAAGTGCGACTAAGAGGTTTCTCTTCAACTCCGCTTCTCTGTTTATGCTTACCAACCAAAACTTAATCTCCCAAAAATCAAGAAAAACGTAAAAAATCCTCCTCTTCACACAGAGAAGAAAGGATTCTTATATACAAGGGGAAACTTATTTTTTTTTTATGGTTGGGGGGGGGGAGGGGGGAAACCGCTAGCAAAATCGGATGAAGACAAACCTAAATAAAAATTAAAAAACTCCCCGAATTTCACCGAAAGAGACCAACATATTTCCTTGTGGAGTCCAAAAACAAGACGAAATGGAAAAGGATACAATTGGCTATGATCGATCCTATCGTCCTTTCCAGCTACGTGACGCAATCTTGCAGCTAAGGGGATGAAAACTCATTCATTATGGCTGCTGGAATTGCAGAAACTCGTTCAAGAAATGCATGAAGGCTTTCTGTTCACCTATTTTCACGCTGGAGCTAATATTGTTACCTTTTCACGCGTTATTGATGGATGTACGCGTTGTTGCGGATCTTTTGTTCACTTAAATTTATACGCTGTGCGTGGAATTAGGAAAGCTTTAGGAGTGCTTTCAATATTACATATTTTCACCGTAAATGGGATGTTTGGTTGAACGGGTTGCTCGATTAGGAATGGCATGGACGGGGCTCTTTAGATCAAAATTTGTGGGCTGGTTATTCAAATGGATCAAAATTGGTTGGCTGGAGGGTGACGGAATATGGGGAAAATTTGGTAGACTGAGATTGATAGGCTGAGAAAGGGAATAAGGCTGGCATAAATAAGGTCCAAAGACTTACGAAAGGAAGAGGGGGCCACTAAGAATTTATTAAGAGGCCTGAAAGGTATATGAGTTGATTATTAGCCCTTTCGAATCAAATCGGCTAAATTCAAAATAGGAAAACTAACATAATTAAATCATGAGCTTCTTAATCCTAGAGACTTAAAATAATCATATTAATTATAAACTAATGACTCGGCAAGATAATTATAACTACACTGAATTAGTTTGATTTAAAATAAAATACTTAGGAGAATTAAAATATTTTGTGAGGATTTTTTATCTATAAAATAGACTGGTTATGTACATAATTACGTAAATCATAAATATCATGTAAAATTTATAAAACTAATTCCAAATAACTTGCAAAATACCTCAAAATTTTATAAGATCTAATCATGTCGAATCGCCTAGCATTAAGAAGATAGTTAATTAATTATTCCGGGTGGTTCAAAATTGGGTTTCAAAAGTTTGAGCAGCAACTTCAAAGTTTTGAAAGTCATAAAAGGTATGAGTTCTCTTCTCTCTAGGTCCCTTTCCCAAGAGATTCCATAAGGTTCAGAATATTCAGCCCGAAAAGTAGGGTTGTTCCCCGTTGCATGTTCCTGTTAGTAGCTCCCAATGATTCTTAGGTTGGGTATGCTTTCTAGTAGATATTAGGCGTGTGTTATATTTTTGTGATGAATATGTTCATGTTTGTATGTTTGAAATCGTATGAATGACTACCTATGTATTTTTGAAACTATGTGTATGTGTGTACAAGGATGTAACCTTGACTAATGTTCTCGGATTGATGTTCAAAAATTGTAAATGTTATGGTTGTTATTTTATGTGCATAAACCTATGTATGTCGTGATGTTCATGTAAGATAAAATGTGGCTGACTTGAGTTATTATCTCCTGGCTAAACGAATAAATGAAGAATGCACCCAAAAACGTGTCAAATGGTCTACGAATTACCCTATGAGTTCAAGTGAAAATGTTGAACAAAGTTAAATGAAACATGACAAAAATTCCAGCAACTTACAAGTTTGGTTTTCGCTATACGTAGATGAACAAAGCTAGAAAATTAATTTAGTGTAAATTATGTGAGGTCACTATAATTCGAACCTGCGACCTCACCCGTGAGATACACTAAAAACGTGAAAAGATGTGGGGGTTAAGGGGATTGATCTCTGGTTTATTAGGCTGAAATAAAAATACAAAATGAAGAATGAGAGGAGTGGGATTCGAACGCACAACCTCTCGGTCATAACGTATTGAATACTAAAATAAAATAAATATGAGGCATAGGAATCGAACCCACGACCTCGAGGCACTAAAGGAGAATTAAAAGAAACATAAAGATAGGTTGTGGGGATTTGATCCCAAAACCACATAGTTAACTAGAGATAGTTAAGCAAATCTAAATAAAAAAATAAAAAATAAAAGGGGATGTAGGGGCTCGAACCCACAACCCCTCGACCAAGGAATACAATTTTCAAAAGATAAAAATACAAAGAAAATGTTGATGCTGGGGATCTATGTAGGATCCCAATGTCATGTGGATCAAAATTAAATAAAAAGAAAAATTTAAAATTTTGTCCAAGGGATTTTCATACCGGATTCCCTTGCCAACTTTCTGTATTGATACATAAATCATATGTGAATGAAATAGTCAAGAATAATGTTGCCTACTTAGATCAAAATCGAGATCGTGGCCTACATACAAGATGCATAAGGCTTGTACCTCATAATTTTACAATGATATGAATCACTTCATCAAACTATGAACAAAGCTCATTACTTGTGTGTATAGACCCATAAGTCTAGCATACATTTAAAAATAAGTGAGCCTAAGACATATGTAATGAAATGATGTAACCCTAGAATGGTTAAGTAAGAGTGTAAAACACACCAAATGGCCTAGTGCATTGGCACATGATGAAATGAACAAAGGAATGATGAAATGAAAAATGAAATGATGAAACCCTAGAAGGGTTAAGTAAGTGTGTGAAACACAGTAAATGGCCAAGTGCATTGGCATATGATTAAATGAACATTCACGTAAAATGGAATGAGTAATTATGAAAAAATAATGTGCTAATGTTAATGAATGTGGTGACAACATTATATGATGCTAATGTAAAAGATGAGAGCAATCTCAAATGATCCTATGTAAATGTTACCCAAAACATACTTACATAAGTATTGAGATTAACACACTCAATATTAACGATGATATGAGAAATCATCTATTGAGCTATGATGTCCTCATAGTAGAAGCCAAATTCCATGACGTATGAGCTGAATGTAATTGAACTTAATACTAAGCATTGATTGACTACCTATGAGCGGTGATACTTTTTTTCAGAAAGGGCAGAGGGGCACGTAACTCTCATCAGTTGAGATTGTTTGGCATGCCGGGTATGTGTTTCCTCATTCTCCTAGTCTTTGAACCTATATTTCCACTATATGGATCTGGCGGGGTTTAATTCCTATGTACGCTAGCATGTTTTAGGTCACTCTGACCGGTGATTCCACCTCTTTTTGATGTGGGTGAGACACTGGATTTCATAATGCTCATACGATCTATGTCGGTTAAAAGGTAAAAGTTTACAATGAATGAGGGAGGCCAGCCTCAAATGATCCACATAATGAAATGAATGTTACGAAAGTTGTTAGGATAGGATAATCAAGAGGTGAGCTAGACATAATTAATGACACTAGGAAATTCTTGATTATTGCACAGCGAGCCCGATGAAAGTCTTAAACTACATCCTAGGTGTAGCTTGGGTTCACATTAGACTATGAATGAAATGAAATGATGTACTTATGAATGAATGAAGAAGACACTGTGTTTGCTAAAGAAGGATCCCTAGTTGAGGTCCCATATATTGAGACCTCAATTTTGGGAAGTGTTGATGTCAAGTCCATGATCCCAATGTCTCATTGCATATGAATGAACGATATGAATGATGTTATGTCCTATATGCAATATGTTATGTGCTATGTGTAAGATGCTATGTGCTATGTGCTATGTGCAATATGATATGGATGATGATGCATGTTACTATCTTGGAATTACTTTTGTAATCAAAATTTGGAAATTTCACTCACTTTCCAAATCAAAATTTTGAAAGCTCACTAACATTCCTTATACGAATTTGGCAAGTCCACAGACTTGACTTTGCATAATCATGTTGTTAGGAAAGAGTTTTTCTTAATCATGCATGTCCATGAGGTACACATACTTAGTACAAGTGTGTACTAATCCCATACAATTCTACAATTTTAGGTGCTGGCACAGGTGGACGCTACAGCTTACGGTTGACGCTACAGCTATGTGGACGTGGAGCTTTCATCCCGACTTTGTAGGCACTCATTATTTTGAAGATGTCTACCATTATTATCTAGATTAGATGTAGACACTAACAAGTGTAGCATTTTTCACTAGTATTTCTTTCGGCTTTTGTTCAAACATTGTATTTGTGCCGTTTTGGCAAAAATAATTTTAATAAAATTATGAACTGATTCTTTCATTTAATTATCTCTTTATTAGATGGTTTATTTGTGAACGCCTATGATTTTAATTGATGTGTATACATGATTGTTAAGAAATAAAAAATTCTAATTTACTACTAAAATTAACCTAGATGAAGTAAGAATAGCGTATGTACGGTTGACTGCGACCTCTGAAAGGTCAACGACGCCGGTCTCTTCTGGGTTATATATTACGATTGTGACAAAGTTTGTATCATAGAACTAGGTTAAATTGCGAGAATAATAACTTCACATCAACCACATTGAGTATTTTCTCATCTAAGATTATAAGTTGGGCCTAGTGGGAATGCCTTAAGGCTAGGATTTTAAGAAAAGAAGAAAAGTAAGTTGCTTCTACTAAAATGGAAAGTACTCCTCTAGCCATGAATGATCTCCTTATGTCCCTTTTAGGTATGTGTCTCTTTATTGATTTATGAAATTTTTTTTGAATTTCCTACGGTAATGAATTGTATGATGATGTATAGTTATGAGTATCTTGGAATTGAATTGTCCCTTGATTTGTGTATGTGCATTTCGGCATAATTCATACACGATGGGCTAATAGACTAGAATAGGTCCTTTAAATAAGTGATTAAGATGTTGTCATTTGCGGACGAATGTTTTCCAAGTGGGGAATATTATATGGACCTAAAATGAATTAGGTCCAAATAGATCCTAACATGTGTGTCATTTTCTTATAAGCTCCTAAAATGTTCAATCATGGTGTTTAAAGGAAGTATACAGAGTTTGAGAGATTTTGGAGATGAAACGTCCAAGAACGTTCGATTATATTTGAAAATTATCCTTAGATGTACTTGAGTATTCTAAGATAGTTTTGGGTATGTTGCGTGGATTGTTCTATATTCAAACTCACAAGAAGGGTCCCTAGCATGTATGTGACTGTATTTGAGATCAATACGTCAAGGAACGAATCTCAAAGTGTCAACCTATCTTACTCAAGTATATGTGCATATAAGTATGAGTGCCTACTTGTTCTTGAGTGTTGTTGAAACTGCCTGAGTGTGACTTAAAGATGGTTGCAAGAAGAGGTCTTAATAAAATTAATTGTAATGACCATGTTATGATTAGGAGAAGGATGTTTGTCCTATAAACATGATAAGTGCCTATGTGTTTGAAGCATTAAAGAGTGAGTGAATAAATATTTTGCTTGCTTGTGTTGCATTGAGTTCTAAATGTTGGAATTGTTGTTCCTTGTGAGTGTGGGGCATTAACTTCTACATGATTATGTTATGACTTTTATAAGCTGCTCCATGATTCATTGTAGTCCTTGTTGTGATTTAAGTGTTCCAAGTGTCATTTCAAGAATGTTACCAAGTTGGGGATACTCTATGATCCCCAAAATGAGTTAGGTTTCTAGAGACTAACATGTTATTTTAATGGTATAATTTACTAAAAGAATTTTATTATGTGATATTGAGAAAGTGTATAAAGTTTTAGCTGATTTGGAATCCAAACTTCAAGGGACGACCAAGACGTTCGACGACGAGTCGCCAAAGGGACCTTAGGTGTTCATACGTGTTTTCGAAAGTGTCATCATCTTATGAAGTCATTAAATGAGTTATAGTGATTTTTATAGGTAGCAAATAGAGTTTCATGAAGTTTGGAGACGTTTGGAAGTTAGCCCTTGAGACGTTCATGTGTCTTGAATGTGCCTTATATGTTTGGATGTGTTTTACATATTCATTATAGGTCAAACTTGCATGGAAGGTATTCAACATGTGTAAGGTGTATATTTACGTAGTAAAGTCTAGGTACAACTTCCCAAGGGCCCCGTAAGAGGCCCTCAAGAAGGAGTAACAGGATGTCGAGACACTGCATAGGTAATGTCAATCGACGAGTCAAACGATGCCTCGTTAGGAGACTGATGCCCCGTAGATGAGGAGGCATCGATGGGTAATTAGCCTAAAGAATGATTATCCACATGGCAGCTTCATACCGAAACGACGTAAGACACAAGAGGGTCCCCCTATGAACCAACGCCCCATCGTTTAGTCCGTCAATGCAGGCCTTGAGTTACTGCAAGGAACGCTGTCTATTTATGGGGTGAATGGTAAGTTCACCCCACGTGCTAAAATTAACCTAATAGGTTTATTTAACTATCTTTGGGTGTAATTAAGTGATCAAAAACGTGATCAACCTATTCCCAATCCCTTCTACCCAAATTAGACTTTACCTCCAAAAAGGTGTTCTCTGTAGAACATCCATTAAAGGTGAATCTCAAGAACATATTGGATATTATATTTCCATGAATTCTTGATCATGTTTTAGAGGTTTTCTTACACAATTGAGGAATGGTGATCCTTTTTCTATAGTTATCCTTCCATCTAGAGAGTTAATCTCAATCTTTTCTAAGAGAAAATATGATCAAATCTCTTCTTCTTCAATCTAGCCATGGGTTCTTTCTCAAAATGTTTTTAAAGGCTTCCTAATGATAAATTGAAGAAAACATGATGATCTTAATGTGAATTTTAATATGATTGCATGATGAACCCATGCTCCCTTCAAATAATCGTTTTATCCTAAGTATGGGCTTTATGATGTTGGGTCTAGGATGGAAAAAAAGACCAGAGTCATAAGTTATGTATGATGATATTTTATATATATATATATATGAAGTAATGTTCTAGCATACGATGTGCGAAGAAAGTGTTATCATTTTCAGCTAAATTTATCTATGACAATGCGATGAATGATAACTATGGGCTTGTATAAGACCTCCGAGAGGTCAAGTACGCCATGTTACTTCTAGGGGGTGCTCCCGGCATGTAACATCCGTCTTGTTTGTTGGAGCTTCAAAGCTTCATGAATAGAGGTTTTGGGGACAAGAATGGAGAGGTTTTTTTTTAGTTGAGGGATTAGGTTTTATTGGTGAGTTTAGCGGAATAAAAATTCTTAATAACCATTAATAAGTCATCCCAAATTATCGAAAATATCCCATATTCCAAGGGCTTTGTTCTACAAATGGGTTTTCTTCTAAACTTATTAATGATTTATTGTTATTAATTACAATTTCCCATGGCTAATTGAATTTAGATTGTTGTGAAATTAAGGTTAATTAATGAAATTTCTTATGGATCATGTCCCTTTTAACAATTTCCTCAAGTATTGGATCATGTTTATGAATTGATTGGAATTGAAGATCGTATTGATTGTTAACTTGTGTTATCAACTATATTTAATTTATGGAATGTCTAGGGTAATTTATTATTGGGATTGGACATAATTCTTATTAAATTCATGATGAACCTTAATCCACCTAGCCATACGTTATGAATTTAGGTTAATTTGGGTAGTGATGATACAATTTACTTTGTGCTTGTGTTAATTTATCGTATGACGTTATTACACCTATTGATGTAATAAATTTTATTTGTTGAAGGTAATACCAATGAAGATGTCTTGTTGGAGGAGAATTGGTAAGACTTTGTAATCTTGAACCTTTACTTCTATTATGACGACTTTTACTTTATGATGATGTTTACATGAAGCATGCCTTGTGACTATATTAATTAGGTGTTGGTATGACGATGTTATTGAAATATTTTATCCTGTGAAGGTGTAATATTATGTTTAAGATGAAATGAGTAAGGTTGATTATGAACTTCCTATGTGCTGTACTGTGGCATGATGATGATAATGTGTTGATCTCACTTATAAGGGTTGTATTGAAAGGTTATTCTCATGTAATTCCTAAGGAGTTAGTTATCATTAATATACAAGGGGTTAGTATCAAATGGCCTATACTAAGTTATGATGATTAATAAATGATTAAAGACATTTCTGAAAGGGACTCTATCTTAGCACCGTGTGAACTAGTAGTGGGGAGTGCCCCTTTCCAAAGTGGGAAGATAGGTTCACTATGTTATACATAAGATTGGAAACTATAATTTAATGTGAATAAGGAGGGTACCAAGCATGTCTCTTAGTTCTTGAACTATGTTGCCCCAAGAGGAATACTAGCTAGTGATTCCACCTAGAATGCTATGTTCATGTTTTGGTACTACCTTGGCATGTGGTCCCACCTTCTTTCAGTTTAGGGTTTCATGGCATCAGACTCCACATTTTTCTAATGTTGTCTGTGTCGGTTAAGGCATGTGCTCTCGAAATTAAAATGAAGTAATAAAGTAAACGCTAACTAGGAGGACCTAAGGGGTTTTACATTGTCGTGTTAGCGGTATGGGACTCTACCAATACATTGAACTATTTGTTGTAGAGGGAAGTCTTGAGAGCTTATTATTATGTGTTACAAAGTAAATGATATAGATATGTTGACGTTACGCATTGCTTATGATCTTTTGTTAAATGAAGTTTGGCATTGCATCATATCTTTTGTTTGGTTTACTTAGTTGAGTAAGGTAATGGGGCTTTACTTGGTCATTGAAGTTGTGGAATTGATGAAGGGTTATGAGTAAGGTATTCTATTTGTTTTAATTTTATGAACAATTATATATGCTTTTTGTTTTATAACATGATGTTGAAGTTTTATTGATTATGTACTCAAATATGTTATGATACATGTTGAATTGATTATACCTGATAATGTTGGTTTTGGGTTTTATATGATCTTGTGTTAAGGAATGTATGATTATTGGTTTATATGTGTTTTTGATTTTACATAAGGATTTTCAAATTAACTTAGCATGGTTTTGAACAAAAGTCCCTTTCTCATGCATTCTTTTCAAATATTTTATGTGCATATGCCTATACTTAGTACAAGTTATGTACTAACACATGTTTTTATGTTTACTAGAAAATGTAGGTTTCGACCTTTGATATTTTAGAGAACCATTGAAGAAGACTTGAATTCTCACTCTCCATGTTCGGTAGGTCCTCACCTTCCGAGAACGGTGCTACTATCATGATATGGGCTACTATTTAGTCTTAAAGAATCTTCTCATCATTCATTTTCATTTGAAGATTAATGTTGTATATACCAATATGTATCTTTTGTTGTATGAAGTATGGACTATGCTCAATGTTGTACTCGTTTTAGATTGTTTACTATGAGACGTATCCTAGACTTCTAATGAATCTATAATGCTATATTTTGTATGTAAAATAAAAGTAGAATCCTATATAGTTCTTCTTATGCGAGGAGTCTATGTACATTCCCTACATATATATATATATATATATATATATATATATATATATATATATATACACACACATATATATATACATACATATATATATGTATATATATATATGTATATATATATATGTATACATATATATATGTATATATATATATGTATGTATATAGATATGTATGTATGTATGTATGTATGTATATATATATGTATTTTGTATATATATGTATTATGTATATATATGTGTCATGTGTATGCGAGAGGTCAATGTATACCTCAACGTAGAATTAAATAAAAAGTTTTAATTTTTCCACAAGTTAACCTATGAAATATTATGACGAATGCTAAGAGGTTTGTCTTAGTCCTCTTCAGGGATGAAGACACCGGTTACTTGTACGGGGTGCTCCCCATATGTGGCAAGTGTGAGTTTTTGTTAAGATCGATTGCGTTCTTTGGTCATACTATTTCAAGCGAGCCTATATATGTTGATCCAAGAAATGCGCAAGCGGCTAAGAATTGTCCTAGATCATTGACTCCAACCTACATTAGATGTTTCTTTTGTTTGGTCGGGTATTGTAGGAAGTTTCTGGATGTTTTTGCATCCACTACTTCTCCTTTGATGTAACACTTTAAAAGTCCAAGACCTAATATAGAACTTTATGTGTTGGTCTAAGGTTGGTAACACTATTTTAAGACCTAACATAATTTTTATATTTCATTTAGGGTGTTTTTGTGTTCATAAATCAAGAAATATCAATAACGTTCAAACACTATTCATAGAGGTGCTAGTTTGCCTTAGCCTATTTCACCAGGTTCTAAGACTCTAAATTTGATGAAATTCGTTGGAAAGGTATCAAATATGTATTAGAGTGTATTTAGGGTTGAATCATTCGGGTACAAATCCTAAAGGACAACCCATAGGTCCTTGGAGAGGACCCTAGCAATTGACCCAATTCGTAGAAAGAGGCAGTAGCTACCTACGATGGCACAAGACGAGGCATAGGTTGAATGAAGGGGCGTCAATGCCTCTATTTTACTACACATATACATTTTCAAAAAATAGCCAAAATGCATTGTCTCTGATAGAAACGATGGTAGTGCATGACGGTTGGTGCAATGGGTGTCACAAACCTACGAACCATAGGTCATGGTCTCGTAGGTTAGGACTTCGTTTGCTGTGATGTTTGATGTTGGTTCATTTAGATAGTTAATCAATTAGTTAGTTAATTAACGGTTAAGGGAGGTCTAATTAGGTTAATTGAGGACAAATATAATGACCTAAGCCTAATTAAATAAACCTAACTCCCCACAAACTCCAAAACTCATATCTCTGTAATATCTCTCAAGGCTCTCTCATCCCTAAACTTTAACCTCCATTGAAGAACACCACGAATCAAATTCAACAACGAATTCACAAAGGTTTTCATCCCAAATTTGTTTCAAGATCAGCATCAAGGTATGTTTTCTTTCACTCTTAGGATTTCTTTCCCCAAGTGGCCCTTCAAAATGATTTTAAACTTCCCCTAAAGTAGGGTATCAATCTAGACATGAGTTCTCTTTTCAAAATGAAATTGTTAACCAACTATGATGAATTATAGCCTTTTATCATTGTTTAACTAAGTATTATTTGTCAATTATTTTTTATCAATCAAGATTGCCCCTCTGAACCCGTATTCTACCCTACATTCATTGTGTCTTGTAATTTTGTAGTAATTGTAAAGATGATGATTATGTGAAGGTTTAGAATAGTAATTGTTATGTATTACTTCTTGGATTTAATTGTTTATGAATTGTGTATGAAATTCATGGTAATTGAAGTGTGAAGGCAACGAAAGGGCAGTAGGGTATGAAGATTGATTTTTCTTGAACTTTATTATAGAGTATGACTTATTTTGATTGCAATGCTGCAATGTCTATTGCATGGATGTGATGTTGATAGTAATTATTCCTCATCCTTAACCTTATACTATTAAATTGATTATGAAGTATGACAGTATGTTACGGTATGATTACCATATGATTGAAACTAACTTCTCATGATTATGATAAAGTATTGAGTGAAAGGTTTACTTACATGTATGTGGTTTTCTAAAGTGAAAGGGTAGTTGTCACTTAAGAATATCTATGAGCCATGATGATGAATTGTTCACATAGGTCTACAAAAGACTAATGTGATCTTGTATGAAAGGAATGACTATTACTAAATGGAATAGATGTTTAGTACCTAAAGGGTACAAAATAAAATTGAGGTCTCACGTTTAGTATGGCCGGACTCCCACATGGGTTTCTTCATTTTTAGCAAGTATGGATTCCAATATATGTGTTGTCTCATGAGATGGATACATTCACGTCAGTAAGTCAAGGATTCTAGTAACAAATATACTTGACCCTTTACTATGTGCCCACATAGGACTATTGCTTAGTGGATCCACCTATATAGATATGTAAATCAGTTACACCTTAGGCAAGTGTTAACCCTTTCTTTTCGGTGCGGGAGAACACCGAATTCCATCTAGCCTACATGGTCTCATGTCAATTATTTCACTATTTTATCTATTGTAATAATATAAATGAATATGTCCAAGTATGTATCTATTATTTGGGTTGTATTAAAGGTTATAACTTAGGGAAGGGAGGTTGTGGGACTTCTCTTACTCATTGCACATGTGGGTTGGTAAGGGATGATTCTAGTAGTAGGTTATATGGTCAAGTTGGTTGTATTTTATGATAATATGTTGTATGTATGCAATAAGTGACTTAATGTGGTACTTCGCTTTGGATAGGGCTATGGGGTTCTATTTTTGGCAACACACAAGTATTTATTTGGGTTGCTTATATGTTGTAATAATATTATGTTGGATTGACTTATAATATTCCAAATATGACTGTTTGTTGTGTTATTGAACATAAAGTATGATATTGACTAAATTGTGCCTTTTCTCATGCATTTTTTTATTTTAAACATAGGAGTCATACTTAGTTCATGTGTTCTATACTAATATTTCTTCCCTATTTCCCAACATTTTAGGTTCCGGCCATTAAAGAGCTTGTAGGCCACTTTTTAAAAAATACTTAGAACTCTTCATCCAAGTAGTGGTGAGTACATCAAGGTTGAGGATGGTGTCGTTGATCTACCCTAGTAGTATTGGTATTGTCTAAAAGATATTCGTTGCTTTTTTATTCTTAAATATTATTGTTGTAAGCCCCTAATAGGCAATATGTACTTGTGTAACGGCTATGCCAAAATATTGTACTTCATTTATATGGTTTAATGTGAGACTCTAGTACTAGACTAACTCCTTATATGTTGTATATGTTAACTAAACGAAAAGGCAATGTAAACTATCGATGTGAGAAGTCTAGGTAAACTCCATAGGTATATATCCAAAGTAAGCAAGAGGTCTATGTATGCATCTATATGCATTATGTTTCAAATTCTTCAGTATTTTGATCTATGAAATGTACTGATGAATTCTAAGAGGCTAGTAATATTCCTCATCGAGGACGCTGGCGGTGGTTACGTCTAGGGGATGCTCCCCGGTCGTGACAAACTATCAGAGCATGAGTATCACATACGGGGGTACCCTCTAAAAGTAACCGGCGTCTTCATCCTCAAAAAGGACTAAGACTAACCTCTTAGCGTTCATTACATTTCATAGGTTAAATTGAGGGAAACATAAAACTTTTTATTTACATCTACATTGAGGTTTTCATAGACCTCCCGCATACACGCATAATACATATATGCATAAATATTGGGAGTATAAATAGACTCCTCGAATACGAAGCACTACATAGGCTTCTACTAATATTTCACATACATAAAATAGCAATATAGATTCATAAGAAGTCTAGAATACGTATCACATTAAAACCATCTAAAAATGAGTACAACATTGGACATAGTCCATACTTCATACACTAAAAGTCACATTTAGGCATGTGCAACATTAGTCTTTAAATGAAAGGAACGAACTAAATTTTCTTTAAGACTAATCAACATCAATAGCTAGATATTGGCATCGTCCTCGGAAAGTGAGGACCTACCGAACTTGGACAATGAGAATCAAAATTATTTTCAAATGGACCTCAAAAAGCACAATTGTCGGAACCTACATATTGTAGTAAACATAGAAACATTGATCACCAATTATGCATATTCAACAAGACCATAACGAATCACTTAGAAAAATTCATTAATTTATAGACATGTACATCACAAGACCAACAATATCAAACTAGTCCACTCAACATGCATATCATGTAATTGAATACATGGTTAAGTAACTCTATCATCAAGTCATAATAGCAACAAACATGAATAAGAGTTCATCATAACATGATCAAAGAAATAAAATTTCCCATGAACTCCTTTCAAGTCAACAAGTGCAATGACCAAGCAAAGCCCCATAACCTTAGTCAATCAAGTAACTCAACAAGAATGATCACCAACATCCTACTTCACATAGCATCGCAGTAAAGATTACATAGTATCATACTTTAACAATATAGACAAACACATATTCATAAGTGAAACCAATCAACAGATAGTATCAACATTGTGCAAGTTCATCATATACATATCATATACCATCCTAAGCATATTCATGTGTAAGAACATCCTTCTATGACTTCCCTCAAGGCTAACTAGTGCAATGTTTAGGTAGAGTCCCATACCACTACCTAGACTAATCTAAACCCCTTAGATCATCTTAGTTAGAGTTCATTCCTTTAGTTCAATATACCTTTTGGAAACATCTTGCCTTAACCAACATACACAACATGACGTAATCTGGAATCCGATGTCATGAAACCCTACATTGAAAGAAGGCGGACTACTTGCCAAGGTAGTACCAAAACATGAACATAACAACAACGTGGATACACTAGATAATATTCCTATGGGGACAACGCAGTTCAAGAACTAGGATATATAGTTGGGACCCTCTTTATGCTACATGTGTTATAGTCTCCAATCTCAAGTACATTAGTGATCCTACCTTACTTATGTAGGAAGGGACACTCCTCACTCTAGTTCACTCGGTGCTGAGCTAGAGTCCCTTTTTGAAATTTCATTAGTGCCTTTATAATATATCATAGCTTATTGTAGGTCAGAGGGTCTAACCTTTGTAGATTCATCATAATCATAGCTCAATAAGAATTG
Organism: Solanum chmielewskii; assembly: GCA_027704785.1. Taxonomy (NCBI): domain Eukaryota; kingdom Viridiplantae; phylum Streptophyta; class Magnoliopsida; order Solanales; family Solanaceae; genus Solanum; species Solanum chmielewskii. Next base: position 80,613 of record JAKWIX010000304.1, on the reverse strand, counting down.
CATGAGTATAATCCTTTCATTACAATTCATATAAGTGAGGTTAGCATATTTACATATCACTTCATAATAAGGAATACAGGTAAATCATTCACCACCCGTATAACATTTATGTCTTAAGCAAACAACTCACAAACCATCGTCAAGACATTTCAATTCAATATCATACCAACCCCATAAATCCTAATACAAGGTCGTACCATCAACCCTCAACGCAACTCAATATGGTATAACATCATCATAATTTAATAATCAACATGATTACAAGGCTAAAAGAATCACTACATCATAATTCAATACTAGCTCATTGCATAAGAAAAGATACTTAGGTCAATTAACAACGTACTTCACAACCTAGATCACTTCTATAGAACTAACACAAATGTACTATAATTAACCCTAAAAAATTCAATATTATTATAACAACATCATCTAGTAGTAATTCAACAAATAACCATGTTAATTGAAACAATACAATATAATTCATTTCAATATTGTAACCTAGGGTTAAGGGGTAAACATGATTTTCTACAATCATAATTAAGTTTCTATACATGTTAATCTATTCATAATAACTAAAAGAAATAATAAAAATTCAATTCATAACATAATTCCCGAGATTGGATGAAACCCACTTGAAAACCCAATTTGAAAATCAATTTGATGGAACTCTTTGAGGAAAGAGTTCTCAAAGGTGAAAGAGATCCTAACCTTACTAATTGATGAAGATTTATGGTGAACCTTGAATCTTTGCATCCCTTAAACACTATATTAGCTTGGTCGTCTTTAGAGTTCTTCATCAGAGGGACAAAGAAGAGAGTTTGGGTTTGGCAATTATGAGATTTTAAGTTAATCTTAATTTGGTTAGGACTTTATAGAGGGGGTTATTTTACTTAATTATACCTCCCTACATCCCTAAATAATTAACTAACCACCTAATTAATTAATTTAACCCAATTAAAAACGTGCAGGAAATCACAGCCCTCACAGACGAGACCCCGATCGACGTTTTGTGTTTGAGTCGACAACCCCTCCCCCTTCCTTCCTACACATCAGTCTCTAAGTTCAGAGACTGGTCAAAAGGAAACCTTAGACAAAATGTCTAAGTTTTTATTGACCAATGGCATTGACGCCCCATCGATCAACCCACACCTTGTCGATTCCCCTCGCGGGTACACAATACCCAGGTAGTGCTTTTGACTTATAACGAAAGGGTCCTCCTCAAGGGCTCTTGAGGTGTACTTGGGGAATCGTACTCATACTATGAATCAACTTAAACACATGTTAAAAACCCTTCCATCAATTTTTATAATTTTCAGAATATAAAAATCTAGTTAAATAGGCTAAGACACTCTTAACACCTCCTTGAAATAGTTTCCGGACGTCATGGACGTTTTTTTTTCTAGACTTCCTAAATGACTTATATTCAATAAATATACTTTAAAACAGTGTCTACACCTTATAAAACTGAATTCGTCTCTATAACACGTCTTCAATAGACGAAGTGGTATATTATCCCCCCCCCCCTTAGGAATATTCGTCCCTGAATGACACTAAAAATTTCTTTTAAAGGAAGGAATAGACTCAAGACTAGCAGCCCAAACAACAATAAAACGTTAAAAAAATTAATATATTATTTACCCAAGGAAATTCAATGCTGCAATTAGTACACATAAGGCTCAACATCACATAATGAGGAATATCCTTCTCACAACAAGAAGAGCTCAACATAGCATTTATGAGTCTATTATGCCAATGTTCAACCAACAAACATGCTACTTATCGTTCATAAAGATTCACTATATCCAAATGCACAACATGACTCAAACAACCAAAATTGCAAATTATTAGCACACTTCAATGTAACAATATCCAAAAATGCACATTTTTCACAACATCACAAAAAAATCAAGAAATTTAAATTTTAGTCATTACTTTTATTATCAGTAGAACTACTAACCTTAGTTGTCAAAAAGATGAGGGTAACGGGACTTCGTGTCGGCCTCGGCCTCCCATGTTTAACCCTCAACTATATGATTCTTCTATAACACCTTTACAGATGCCACCTGTTTGTTCCTTACCCCCTTTACTTGCCTATTAAGTATTTGAACTAGAACATCCTTATATGAGAGGTTATCATTCACACCAAGACCCTCAATAGAAAGAATAAACTCAGGATCACCGATACACTTCTTAAACATGGAAACATGGAAAATCAGATTGTCTGAAGCCAATTAACTAGGAAACCTTAACTCATAGGCAACCTTACCAACCCTTTGAAAGATCTTATAGTGACACATATAACGAGAACTCAACTTCCCTTTCTTGCCTAATCTAACCACCTCTTTCATGGGCAAAATTTTCAAATACACTTAATCACCATCATACAACTATAAATCACTTCTCCTATGATCAGCATAAGACTTTTTCATACTCTAGGACACTTGAAACCGGTTTCTTATGATATGAACCTTCTCCAAAGTTATATAAAAAAAAATCAGGACCAAGAAGTGAAGGATCACCCACCCAAACCATCCAATAGGAGACCTAGACCTCCTATCATACATGGCTTCATATGGAGCCATGAATATTTATGAATGGAAACTATTATTCTAAGCAAACTCTACCAAAGGCAAATGCTTATCCCAACTTCCCTTGAAATTTATAATAAAATTTCTAAGCATGTCCTCAAGGGTTTGAATAGCATTCTCCGCTTGACCATCCGTTTGGGGATGAAATTTGGTGCTTAACTTAACCTTTGTACCCAACCCTTCTTGGAAGGACCTCCAAAATCTAGATGTGAACTGCGCACCCCTATCCAATATGATGGACAATGGAATACCATGGCTCCACACAATCTAATATATGAAGATAATTGATAATCTTCCACCTACTAAGTAGACTTGATAGGAATAAAATGAGCGGACTTGGTCAACCTATCCACAATCACCCATATCGAGTCGTGTTGCTTTTCTGACCGAGGCAACCCTACCACAAAATCTACATTGATTTCTTCCAACTTCTAAGTAATAACTTTGATTTCTTCTAGTAAACCACGGGGCTTTTGTTGTTCGTCCTTAACTTGTTGACTATTTCGACATTTATTGAAAAACTCCGCTATGTACTTTTTCAAACATTTCCACAAAAATACTTCCCTAAGGTCATGGTACATCTTCGTAGAACATAGATGAATGGACTGACGGGAACCATGAGCTTCTTCATAAATCCAACTACTCAAACCATCTATATTAGGAACACATACCCTACCTTGGTACCTCAAGACCTTTCCCCCCAAGAATCGATTCCTTTAACTCAAACAATGCTTGTTAAAGGTGTTGTTTGGACTTCATCTCAAAAACGAAAGACGACTTGGAGTTATGAAGTTCCACGACACCACCTATGTGAGAACATTTAATCTTAACCACTAAATGAGCCAACCTATGGACATCCTTTACTAGATTTCTTTTGCCTTACTCAATATGTCACGTCGATGCCCACTTTCTTGTCCCTGTTTCTTCAAACACAAGGGTCCTCCTCAAGGACCCTTGGTTGGTCCTTGGGGAGTAGTTCTCAAACGTTTCAACCATGAAAAAACTCAAACACATGTTAGCTAACCTTCCACCAATTTAAGTACATTTCCAACACATAAAAGGGTGTCAAATAGGCTAAGGCACACTAAAACCCATTTTAAACGATTTCCCAAATGTTATGGACATTTTTGGATGTTTTGGTTCTTAAACTTCCTATATGAACTATGTTAATTAAAATGTACTTAAAAACATTACTTAAACCTTATGATAGCTATGTTAGAGTTTATGACACATCTTTGATTTTCAAAGGGTTACAACATAATACTAAACATGTCGGTTCAACAGTAAAATAATGAATCTCTTGGGAAAAAGAACACAGGAAAGAAAACCCCAATAGAGGATCGTGAGATGGGCAACTTATACTTCACACTGCAACTCACTTTCCGTTTACCCCACCCCAATAACAAAGTATGCAATTGTCGCAAATGCATAATACATATATAAAAAACAAGGTGTTAGGTGAACCAAACCTAAGGCGCATAGAGCCGAAGATCAACAAGTTGACTGGTCCACAGTCATGGAACCCGCTCCATCAGTAGTAGGGACACTATCAATAGTGTACACAACAATGTTACCATCCTCACTCGTGCTCCTCTCAACATATTAAGACCTGGAGCTAGACACCCCAACAGCTATTCACGAGCCCTCATCTGTCGGGCCTCCTTATTAACCAATGAAGATCTCCCCGCGGCCCCCATCTCATTGCTCTCCACTAAAACCACTTTCTTGAGATTGACCGCTACCCTTTTTAGGATTATTCAAGTTTGGACAATCTCTCATATTGTGACCACTCTTGCCACATCTAAAGCAATTATCCATCCCCTTAAGGCAATCACCATAGTGCTTTTTACGACACCTTGCTTTTTTAGAAGCTCTACTCTTTCACTTAGTCGTTGCCTCCTCAACCCTTCTTTCATGCACCATATGATGGGATATGTTCATATTGTCATGTAGCACGGCCGAATTATACTCCTCTTATAAGTCCTCCGACACCTTGTCACAAAACGACTCATTTGGTCTCTAGGATCGGAGACCAAAAGAAGGAGCATATTTGGAAAACTTATTGAATTCAAAAGAATACTCATGGACAGTCCTTCCTCCTTGGCAAAGATTAATGAACTCCACCATTTTTTCCACCCTCATCTCCCTAGGGAAGAACTGATCTAGAAAAGTTGCCTTAAACATCTCCCAAGTCACCCGACCACCCCTCAATGATCTATTATCCCTCCATTGCACATACCATGCTTGTGCCATGTCTTTGAGTTGATAAATGGACAACTTGACCTTCTCACTTGTAGATAAACCCATAAGCAAAAGTATTTTAGAGACCTCATCAATGAATTCTTTGGGTATTCATCAACCTTAGACCCATAGAAAGTAGGAGGGTTCATTCGAGTGAAGTCCCTCAGATGGGAAGCCATATTACTGACCTTTTGATGAGGACGGGGCACAACCTCCCGGTATGCTTGAGACTTCATATATTGGGCCATTTGAAGAAAATCGGTCCATAAATACTTGCCAAAGTAGTACTAAAACATGAAACGTAGCAACTACGTGGATCAACTAGCTAGTATTCATATGGGGGAAACATAGTTCAAGAACTAGGAGATTTAGTTGGGACCCTCTTTATGACCCATGCATTACAGTCTCCAATCTCTATAGTAATGTAGTGTTCCTACCTTCCCAATGTGGGAATGGACACCTCTTAATCTAATTTACTGAGTGCTAAGCTAGAGTCCCTTTTTGAAATGTGGTTAAGCTTTTAAATATCAATCATAGCTCAGTAAAGGTCATATAATAATTATCATCAATAGCTCAATAAGAATTGTATGAGTATAAGTCCTTTCATCACAATCCATATAAAAGAGATTAACACATTTGTATTTCATAGCATATCAAGGCATATTGATAGTTTTCACAATCTTTATATCACATAAACCTTAATAAACCTCACACCATAGTTTATACATTTCAATTAAATAACATACAATCATATAATCCTAATATAAGAAATATTGAAATGTAATATCATTACTTGAAAACAATTAAGCAAAATTGGAATAAAAGATAGAGATTCTATGATTTACCAAGTCTTCTTGATAGTCTATCATCAAGGTCTTACCATCAACTCATAATTCAACCCAAATTTTTGGGAGTAACATCATCACACAATGATACCATATAATATAACAAGGCCAATTGTATCTTTATGACACAACTCAACACTAGATCACAACTTAGGACAAGATAAATATGCTAATTTTACATTACAATTGATAACCTAAATCACATCTTATGAACTAGAATGATAGGACTATAATTTATATTAATTTAATCATAATAAAACCATAGGATAGTATTCTAATCAATAACCAAGTCAATTGAATGATCACAATATAATATAGGTCAAGATCACAACTTAGGGTTAGGGATTGAGGATCAGGTTCTTCAATTTTGACCAAACCATCAAAAATTAACATAAACCATATAATTACATGTTAATCTATTCAATGTAACCCAAAGAAATCATCAACAACTCAATTCATAGCTTCAATTTCGTAATTGTATGAAACCCATAAGAAAACTCAATTTTTGAAATCTATTTTGAAGGGACCCTTTGAGGAAAGAGTCTCAAAAGTGAATTAGATACCATACCTTAATGTTTGAAACGAATTTGATGGTGAATTTGTACCTTTCCATCCCCAAAATCCTAATCCATGCTAGTCTTTAATGGTGAGTTCAACAAGAGAGAGAAAGAAGAGAGAATGAGGATAGTTTATTTGTGAGTTGTCTTTTGATTAATGAGGGTTGAGGGTATTTATATTTAGACTTAATAAAATTAATTAGACTTCCTTAAACACCTAATTAATCACCTAACCCCCTTACTAATTAAATGAAATTAATTTAAATGAATAAAAAAAACTCGACTATCATAGAAGACACCCCAATCAATGGGCCATCTGTGAGTCGATTGTCCCTCACCCTTCCGTCCTACACTCCGTCGATAAGTTTAGAGGTTGTGTAGGCGGAGGCCTTCCTCAACTTGTTTAAGTCTAGGATGACGGTGGCATCGATGCACCGTCACTCAATAAATGGACTGAAGGTGGTCACGTCGATGCTCACTATCTAGGCACCGTTTCTTCAAACACAAAGATCCTCCTCAACGGACCTTGGATGGTCCTTGGGGACTCTTACTCGGACATTCATATCGCGAAACAATTCAAACACCTGTTAGCTACCCTTCAACCAGTTTTTGTACATTTCTAACTCCTAAAAGTTAGTCAAATATTCTAAGGCACACTAAGGCCCTTTTGAACCAACTCCCCGTACGTCATGGACGTTCTTGGATATTTTCGTTATTAAACTTCCTAAATGGACCTATATTAATTAAAATGGACTTAAAAATATTACATAAAATTTATGATCCCTACATTAGGTGTTACGACACGTCTTTAATTTTCAAGGTGTTACAATATGCCCCCTTATGTACATTTGTCCCCAAATGAAACTAAAATTCTTTTGAAGAAAGGAATAGACTCAACAACATCAAATCAACATAAACCATTTCATTTCAACAAGGCAATTATCAAAATTCATTTTACTACCCATAAGGCTCAAAAGACTTCATCAGGAGGCATTTCCTTGTCAAAACACTTATGAGCTCAATAGACACTACAATAGTCAATTAGCACAGAGATCAACTTAATAACATGGGACATATCATTTAAATAAGATTTACCATACCTAAATGAATAACATAAGTCAAAACAAGTAAAAAATTAAAATTTCAAGTTTTCAAAAGAAATATTATAGTTTCTTCACTATAAAGTTTTGAAAAATGCATAATGTGCAAAACTTCACCAAAAAATCAAGAAACTTAAATTTCTATTCATATTTATATTTATTAAAATGAATGACTAACCTTAATTGTCAAAATGATAAGGGTAACGGGAATTCATGTCGGCCTCGGCCTCCCATGTTGCACCCTCCACTAGGTGATTTTTACATAACACCTTTACGGAAACCACCTCTTTATTCCTCAAATTCTTTACTTGCCTATCAAGAATTTTAGCCGTAACTTCCTCATAAGAAAGGTTATCCTTGACACCAAGACCCTCAATTGGAAGAACGGACTCGGGATCACCGATATACTTCTTCAACATAGAAACATGGGGATCCACTAGCTAGTATTTTTATAGGGGAAACATAGTTCAAGAAAGTAAGAGATTTTGTTGGGATACTTTTAATGCGCCATGCATTAAAGTCTCCACTCTCAAAACATATATAGTGTTCCTACCTTCCTTATGTGGGAAAGGACACTCCTCAATCTAGTTCATTCACTGATATGATAGAGTCCCTTTTTGAAATGTCTTTAAGCTTTTAATTATCAATGATAGCTAAGTTTAGGTTATAGGATCTACCATTTTTATAATCACCATTATAAATAGATCATTAAGAATTGTGTGAGAATAATTTCTTTCATCTTAATCTATATACGTGAGGTTAACACATTAGCATTTCATTGCATATCAAGCCATGTTGATAATTTTCACCATCCCTATATCACATACACCTTAATCAACCTCACAACATAGTCAATACATATCAATTTAACATCATACCACCTTATAATCATAATATAAAACATAATCAAATGTAATATCATTGCTTAACATTAATTAATCACAATTGGGATTAAGCATAGAGCTTCTAAGAATTACCAAGTCTTCCTCATACTCTATTATCAAGGTCTTATCATTAACTGATAACTCAACACAAATTTTGGGGAGTAACATCATCACAAAATGATTACAATTAATATAACAAGGCCAATTGAATATCTATAACACAATTCAACACTAGATCACAACATAAGATAAGTATATAGGCTAATTTCACATTACAATTCATAACCTAAATCACATCTCATGAACTAGCATGATAGGCCAATAATTCATTTTAATTTAATTTTAACAACACCATACGATAGTTATCTAATCAATAACCAAGTAAATTAAATGATCACAATACAATATAGGTCAAGCTCACAACCTAGGGTTAGAGATTGAGTATCATGTTCTTCAATTTAGACAACCAAAAAAAATTATCAAAAAACAGTTAAAATACGTGTTAATCTATTCAATATAACCTAAATAAATCAATAACAATTCAATTCATAACTTGTATTTCGTAATTGGATGAAACCTATAAGAAAATTCAATATTTTAAATACATTTTGAAGGAAACCTTTGAGGAAAGAGTCCTAAAGGTAAATTAGAACCATACCTTAACGTTTTAAAAAAAGTTGATGGTGAATTTGTCCCTTTCCAGCCCCCAAATCCTAATCCTTGCTAGTCTTCAACGGTGAGTCCAAGTAGAGAAAGAAATAAGATAGAAGGAAGAGAGTTTTTTTATGAGTTGTCTTTTGATTAATGAGGGTTGAGGGTATTTTTATTGGGACTTAATAAACATACTTAGACTCCCTTAAACCCTCGATTATTCACCGAAGCCCCCAACAAATTTTATGAAACAAATTTAAATAAATAAGAAACTCGACACTCATAGACAAGACCTCGATAGACGGGCCGTCTGTAAGTCGACGTTCTCTCACCCCTCCATTATGCACTCCATCGATGAGTTCAGAGACTGTGCAGGCAGAGACCTTTTTCAACTTGTCTAAGACTGGGACGACGGTGGCCTCGACGTCCCACCAGTCCACACACAGACCGTAGGTGATCACGTTGATGCCCACTATCCAGACTCTGTTTCTTCAAATACAAGGGTCCTCCCTAAGGGCCCTTGGTTGGTCTTTAGTTAGTCATACTCGGATGTTTCAACCACGAAATAACTCAACACCTGTTAGCTATGCTTTCACCTATTTTCATACATTTCCGACTCTTAAAAGTTAGTCAAATAGGCTAAGGCAATCAAATACCCCTTTGAACCAACTTTCGGGATGTCATGGACGTTCTTGAATGTTTGGTTCTTAAACATCCTCAATGACCTATTTGCCTTCACTTTTGGCGTTCCTTCGTAGATCTCCAGATTTCGCCCCTACACACGAAATTCCACACTCCTCTGTCTCACTCAAGTTAATATGTTTTGAGAGCATTCCGCCAGTTTTTGGCGTCTTTCACTTCCAACCCGATTAACCGCCTATGTGCCCTTTATGCCCAGTCATTCCGAAGAACACTTGCCCCCCCCGTCTTACCGCGGCTGCTTGCATGGAATTAGCCAGGGCTTCTTCCTCGAGTCCTGTCATGATCGGGCACTCGACGAAAGGGCTTTGCAAGCGGCATTGCCCTTCTTCACTCATGCGATATTGTTTGATCGGGCTTTTGCCCATTGTCCAAAATTCCCCACTGTTGTCCCCCGTGGGAGTCCGGGCCGTGTCTCAGTCCCAGTGTGGCTGATCATCCAAAAAGACCAGCTAAGCATCATTGGATTTATCAGCCTTTACGTGACCAACTACCCAATACTATGTAGGCTCATAAAACAACGCTTTTAGCTTTCTTCAGGATTTGGCCCGAACTGTTCGGCAGAACCTTATGACACCTACTTTAGGATTTATGGCATGTCTTGGATTTTCAAGGTGTTACAAGAAGATACTAAACATGCCGGTTCAATAGTCAAATAACCAATCTCTTGGGGCAAAATAACACAGGCAAGAAAACCCCAATACAGGATAGTGAGTTGGGCTACTTAGACTTCACCCTAGCACTCATTTTCCATTTACCCCACCCTTAACAAAAAAGCATGCAATTATCCCTAATGCATAAGAAATACAAAAATAATACCCTCGATGCATAGTGATGAAGATCAATAAGCCGGCGGGTCCGATTTTTCGGAACCCACTCCATCAATAGTAGGGAAACCGTAGGTAGTATCCACATAAATGTTTGCACCCTCATTGGTGCTCCTCTCAATATCAACAAATTTGGAACTAGATTACCCAACAGCTAACTCACAAGACCTCATCTGTCGGGTCTCCTTATAGACCAATGATACTCCCTTCGCGGCCTGCATCTCAGTGTGCCCCTTCTTCCTAGCCCGAGCCTCCTCATTCTTTCTAAACCTTTGCATCATGGAACGCTCACGTAGTGGGGGCGGTGGTGCAGTAGAGGTAGTCAACAGTGCAACGAGCAACGTATCCTCAACAAGCTCATCAACTGCGGCCTAAGGCTCAGGCACCCTCATGTATAAGAAGGCATCAACATCCGCCCTCAAACATGCCACATTTGGCTTGAGAGATGCCATATTAAATGAGGAGGCTGGGTGTGTGAGGACTCTCAACTCAAAAGCATCGAGGCACTGGTGGACCGCTTGAATCATCCTCTCCTTCTTCTGTGCTACCTTCTTCTCAATGCGGTCGTCATCTTAAGCACTGGATCATTGCATCCAAGGCTGGATATAGTGCAGCAACATAGATATGTGGGCTTGTACCTTCTTGACCCTAGCAAGCGGGACCAGTTTTGCTAATGGAGGTGTACACGGGGAGGAAATCGGCATACTACTAGTGCCCGTGGTAGAATCATTTGGGGCAGTATCGGTAGGATCTGATGTAGCTTGATCAACCCCTTGGGCTTGCTCTACTGTATCTGCCAAGTTTTCACCAAGCGGCTGCACCTCTAATTTGGGACCTCTTTGTGGTACCGCCTCATTGGCGTGATCCCTAACGAGATCAATATTCAATGACTGGTGGGAGTATGGAGGACATTTATATGCAAAATGGGAACTCCAATAGTCCTGCACAGCTCAAAGATCATGAAGGAAAATGGGTAAATGGTTGAGGATTTGAAATCCCTCTCTAACAGAGCCACCATCGCTGCTACCAAGACTGCTCTATCCAATGTAAGTATGTTATCTGCAGCTCTGGGAGATAGGTGGTGGCGGACGAAAATCCAGATGAACTTGGCTGTAAATGTGAGGTTGGCTTTCCTGATAAGGCCTCTGTGATCGGTCACCCTGTGTGCGCCCTCACCATATATAGATATATGCAAGTCAATCAACCTCTTGGTGGACTCTCTCAAATCTCTATCCCGCATAAAATGTCCACACTTTACCACGTTTCACCTGTAGTCAGACTCAGCAGTGAAGGGGGGCCTCCCTACATCAGTGGCATCACCGTAAAGAAAGCGGCGAATGGCGGGAGAGGAAATATACACCCAGCGGCCTCAAACCCGGACATATGTAAGTGGTGCCTGTTTGGTTGAGTTTTCTCGCCTGTCCAAAGGCCCTCAGAGAGCTACTTTAGAGGCATAGAACTTTTTAACCATATACTCACTGTAAGGTGCCATGCTCCTGAACATCCACTCGAGCTCGTGGCGAGTGAATAAGGTGTGTATCGTAGGGACTGTGTGTAGACTCCGTAAGATTGCGCCTCTCAACTGTCACACTCCAAGTCATCACCCCCTTATCATTAAGTTTCTTGGCTTCCCGTTATATCATGTACTGCCCTTCTATGCACCACCAGTCAAGCTGATCAGCAACGCGTGCAGGGTCCTCATGTCTGGGTATTGGAATAGAGTCCGTCCTTTGGGCCTCATCATACGAGGCGTGTTGTGCAGGGGCATTTGGCACAGTGTCTCCATGTGAACTGAAACCTGATGCAGTGTCCTCATTCGACCCTGTAGAATGGGCCGAATCAACATCGGAAGACAATCTGGAGCAAGAAGCTCCCTGAGAACCGAGGCATACATAGACGATGTGTCGATCAGTGTGCGCTTCTCATCAGACTAGGAGGCAGTTACTACGCCAGACGCCATATTTTTGGGCATACTTCGAGTTGTCCTAGCAGCAGGTGTCGTGTTTTGGTGCCTGGTGGCACATATTCGGGATCATGCTCATTGTCCGATGAGCCAATCAAACGGCGGGATGGTGCAATGGATATGAACCTTCCTCTAGAATAGACAAGATCTGGTTTCGGGGCCACTGGTTCCTGCAAAAGAGATTTAGTACATTCGTTATATTGATCCTACACACAAAAAAACAATTTTTTTTGAATAAAGACATAGTAGAAGCGCAGAACTGGTCGACGGGCTTTATCGACTGTCCGTCAATGAAACATCAGCCAATAGGGTACATCCGTGGACACTTAGCACACTTCAGATGTTACAGGTTACAGAAGTAGCAGTAAGAATTAACAGACGTGCAGAACGGCCCGTCGATGAATCGATGGACCGTAGTTGTTATGCCTCGTATTTTTTTATACGTAGTGCGCATCATGATCTAGTAGACGTAAGTCCGGGGAATGAGATTTTATTTTAAGTTCAAGTGATTAAAGAAATATTAGGCAAGGATGTTAATTCCAAATGTGATATTAAGTATGATTTGGCTAATGTAAGTGCCATTAACTTTAAGTGAGGGATTAATTAGTGGCTAATTAGGATTAATTTAATCCAGTGGGCCCCACCACTCATAATTGGTGGCTGATTAATATTTAATCCAGTGGGCCCCACCACTCAAGGCAAAAATTAAAAAGATCAGATTATGAGCTGGCCTTAGTGGACAGGTGTAGAGGGGGGCTGCCTCCACTTCATACAATTAAATGAGGTGGAGAAATCCACTCTATGCTAAATAAAGTGGTGAAATGCATTGCTGCATATCATTTTCTTCTTCACCACTTGTTTTAGGCAGCCATGGAAATGGAGAAACCAACCCTGCAACTCTTGGCCAGCAGCTGCAAATAATTTGGTTAGTGATCTCCTTGTTTGGTGTGTTAATTATTTAGAATACCTTTGTTAATTATCCATTAATTTTAAGAAGGGGGCGTGACCAGTAGCTTAGGAAGTTTGTTTAGTTATTGAATGTACTAAGTATGAACGGAAACCATAATCGGATTATTAGTGGTGTCGTGTTGGTGCTTGGGCTGTTTTGATTAAAGCAAACTGCGGGAAAATTCTGTTTTGGCATTATGTATATGTTAAATGTGATTATGAGTATATACTCCAAGGGATGAATACGATAAGGTAGATGTGTTGCGAATTATAAAATGAGTTATCGCTCGGTGTGTCGTTGCTTCGCTGCTATGGTTGCCGAGACGGAACTGTTTTGGGGAGGGGGTTGTTTAATATGATTCGTTGGGTTATATGTGTTATTGGTATTGCTGTGGATAATTTGGGTTGTTGTCATATTGGGACGAAGTAAGGAAAATAGGGGAAGTGCTGCCGAATTTTCGATAGATTATTAGCTAGCTTACAAGAAAGTAAAGCGCGATGTTTATCTAATTGCGGCACGATTGTTGCTTGTTATAGATTAATAGCTTGAGCAGTAAATATTGGACGTGCGGCCCGATTATACGGTATGTAACGCTGTCCCTTCTTTCTTTGTTTGGCATGACTTTTAAAAATAAGCGAATAACGGACAGGTTTGATACTTACCAAATTGAGATTAGGAAAGTTAGTGAACTTTCAAAATTTAAATTAGGAAGGTCAGTGAGCTTTCCAAATTTGGATTAGGAAAGTCAGTGAGCTTTCCAAATTTGGATTAGGAAAGTCATGCCATGAGAGCAACATGCATCATCATACTTATCATATTGCACACAACACATAACATCTTACACATAGCACATATCATATACCATATAACACAAAACATGTTTTATAACACTCATTGATATACCATGATATCATGGAATCATGGACTTGACATTAAGACTTTCCAAAAAGAGGGCTCAACATATGGGACCTCAACCAGGGAGTCATTATTGGTAAACACAGAGTCTGCATCATTCACTCATACGTACTTCATTACATTTCGTTCATAGGCTAGTGTGAAAACCAGCTATACCTAGGATATAGTTTAAAACTTTCATTGGGTTTGTTGTGGAATTATCAAGAATAACCTAGTGTAATTACTTGAGTCTAGCTCATCTCTCGATTATCCTGTGCTAACACCTTTGGTAATGTTCATTTCATTATGTGTATCATTTGAGGTTGGACTTATTTATCCATTGGGAACTTTAACTTTAACCGATATAGATCATGTGAGCATCATGTAATCCAGTGTGTCCCCACATTGAAAAGAGGTGGAATCATCAGCCAAAGTGACCCAAAAAATTCTATGTTCATGGAAATATAACCCCGTCAGATTCCTATGTTGGCAGTATAAGTTTGAAGACTAGGAGATATATAAGGAGACCCATACTCGGCATGCCAGATAATCTTATCTTCATGAGAGTTACGTGAACCTCCGCCTTTCCTGAAAGAAGGAATCACCGCTCATAGCTAGTCTATCAGTGCTCAGTATAAAGTTCCATTACATTCAACTCGTACGTCGTGGAAGCTGACGTGTAGTATTAGGACATCATAGCTCAATAGATGATTTCTCATATCATCAATAGTATTTAGTGTGTTAATCTCAATAATTTCATTAGAGTGTTCATAAGGACTGGTCTCTTCATTAACTTTACACTCTCATTGGTTAGTACGTTTTAGTAATATTTACTTAGGCTCATTTCAGATTGCTCTCATCTATTACATTATCCTCATATCATGGTGTCATTACATTCATTAACATTAGAACATTTGCACTTCAAAATCACTCACCCCTTTTTACGTGAATGTTCATTTCATTATATGCCAGTGCACTTGGCCATTTAGTGTGTTTCAAACTCTTACTTAACCGTTCTAGGGTTTGATCACTTCATCGTTCATTTCATCATTTCATTGTTCATTTTGTCATAAGCCAATGCACTTGACCATTCATTGTATCTTACAGTCGTACTTAACCCTTTTAGGGTTTCATCATTTCACCACATACATCTTAGGTTCACTAATTTTTTAATCGTATGCTAGAATTATGGGTTTATACATACAAGCCATGAGGCTTCATTCATAGTTTATTAAGTGACTCATATATTCCTATGTTTATGTAGTACAATACTTATGTATGTTGTATGTATTCCAAGATCTTGATTTCAATCTAAGTAGGTGGAATTATTCTTGAACATTTAATTCACGTATGTTTTATGTATCAATACGAAAATTTGGACAAGGGAACCAATGTTCGAAACCCCTGGACAATACTTACATTTTCCCTTTGCTTAATTTTTAGTCTTCATTACATTGGGACCCTAGATCAAGCCCTAACATCAATATTCTATCTTTATTTTTCTCCTTAGGTTTTCCTCTTATTTGGCCGAAGTGTTGTGGGATCGAACCCCCACAACCCCTTTTTAATTTTCATTAAAAATTTGTCTTGTCAAATTCTCCTAGACCAAGAGGTTGTGGAATCAAACCCCCACAGAATCTTTTTATTTTATTCATTATTTCACTGGAAATTTGAGGTTGTGGGTTCAAACCGCCACAACCTCGTTATTTTATTTTAAATTTCGCTAGGGCTGTGAGGTGGTTCAAACCCCCCACAACCTCCTTATTTTATTTTTAATTAAAGTTGGCTTAGCTAGGTTCAAACCTCCCTTTCTAGAAACACATCCCTCACTGCATCAAGAATAGATCGAATTATAAGTCAACTAATTAAACAAAATTGCGGCCTTTCCCATCAGTGACAGAGGGAACACCCTTAGTCCGATGATATCCAAGTCTATGTCAAACCTCCTACAAACCTCTTGCACACCGACCTCGATTTGGATATGTGAGCATGTGGATCCTCATATGGTAGCCTCGAAAATAAACCTATACCGCTGAGCATCTGCATCTAACTACTAGTTACCAAAAATGAATGAACTTATGTTAGAGGAGGTAGGATAAGAGGTCTATACGAATCGGCGATGTTAACATTGCCCCTATAATACTCTTGAGGGCGTAGAGCAGGATGTTGTCTCCTCAGAGCACCCGTATTAGGATTTTCAATGATTACTTGGTTGTGAGCATCAACTGGTGTAGGTAGTTGACTATTGATCCCATCACCAAGGTTAGCAGGATTGCATGGATCATTCATTCAAGGTAGTGTACCGTTTAGTTTTAGATTAAATGAAAGTGTTTGTTCTCCTAGACTCCTGTACTGGCATACAGTAGAGGTAGACCTCAAAGACACAAAAACAAAGAAACAGAGTAAAATTAGGAAATTATTGACTAAAATTCAGCAATTGCACTTAAAGTTAATAAAAAAAATAACTTTTCCCGGCAGCAACACAAAAATTTGATACGCTCAAATAATACATCGCTAAAGAAGAATAGGCGGTCGTATCAAGTGGAGAATCCAATTGTTAGATAGGGGTCGATCCCACGAGAAAAATTGTTTAGACTTAACTTTATTCTACATTACGTCTATTTAGTCATGTCCTTTCCTAAAATAGTTAATTAAAGGGGGGGGGGGGGGGTTGTGAATCAAAAGTGTTCCATTATTTCTAAGTAAAACAAGTAGTGAAACTAAGACTTTTGTGTTTATCAAGTGATGAAAAAAACTAGGGTGTAAGTGTTTCCCATAGGTTTATCACGCGGTAATCCTAGCTATATCAATTCTTTTCTAGTGTCTTGCATGCAAATTCGTAAGTTAAGTATCTCTTATTCATTGGTCCGTCAACTAGAGAATTTCACCCTGCACCTTGTACCAGCTACGTGTGTCTAATTTACTGAAACTTACCTTTACCTTGTATTAAGAATCATATTCAATAATTTGCGAAGTTACTACATCGCACCATTGAAACAAGCCTATTCGATAGTGTCCACTAAATCTATGTTGATAATTCTTTTCTTATCAACTATCCACTTGGTATGACAAATAGAAATAGGGCATGTTCTAACTCGTGCACTCGTTTAAAAGACTTGTAAATGAAAGAATTATCAATACAAGCAAGAATCTATTCTAGAATTGCTATTTAGCTAGTATTACTTTGTTATAAACCCATGGTTCACACAACCCCACTTGTGGATTTAGTTACTCA
The DNA here is from genome assembly GCA_027704785.1 of Solanum chmielewskii. NCBI lineage: Eukaryota > Viridiplantae > Streptophyta > Magnoliopsida > Solanales > Solanaceae > Solanum > Solanum chmielewskii. Next base: position 63,180 of record JAKWIX010000304.1, on the reverse strand, counting down.
TGCTTAGATACACAATTCATGGTTGTTAAACAATAATCATGTACTTACTTTGACAATTTTGAAGATAATGCAGAAATTGCACTTGAAATAACAAAATTCACTTGAGAATCGATTCAAAAAATTTGAATTAATTCGCAAAATCCAAAGTTAAGTCTCCAATAACAAGACTATAGAAAATAATAAAGATTCTAACCCCAAAAACGAGGTATTTTACCCTATTTATTATATAAAAGTCCAACATTAAAAAAAAGTTCAAAATAAGGAAAGTTTGTCCCAAAACGTATCTTCAGTTGACACTCAACAGATAGTCGGCGGATCGTCGACTGTCTCCGTCTGTCCATACATAGCATTTTCTTAAACCTTCATTTTTTACATTTTCTATGATCCAATCAACAAAAAAACAACAAGGTCCGTCAATACGCATACCGTCTGTCGATGACTTCGTCGTTCCATCCTTAGTTTTTTCTTCAACACCGACTACTGAGACTATTCTCTAATCTGATGAACAGTTTGCGATGATGGTCCGTCAATAAGTTGATGAACCAACGATTCTTCTGTAGCCCCACACTTGGTCGAAATTCCCTGAATTACTTTCAAATGCTTGAACCTTCACACAACGGTCGCCACCTACGGTCCGCGGATGAGACGACGGGCCGTCAATGGCTTCGATGGTGGTAACTTCTGCACTGATAAACCCATTAAAATTATTACAAAAAGTACCTAGACACACTAAACGTAAGAAAAAAAAATTAAAAGTACCCTGAAGCCACGATACATCAGTCATAGGGTCTACCGCTTTTATATTTCGTCATCATCAATAGCTAAATAAGAATTTAATGAGCATAAATCCTTTCCTAAAAACTCATATATGTGAGTTTAGCACATTAACATCTTTATATCATGATAAGACACATTAGTAAATCATTCACCCTCCTTATAACTTTTAAATACTAAGACGACACCTCACATTCATAATCAAGACATTTGAATTCAACATCATGCCACCCAATAAATACTAATACAATTCATACTGCAATACAACACCATGAGCTAATTACAATTAACCACAATTTAATGTAAAGGATAGAGATCATAAGACTTACCAACTCTCCTTCATAGTTCAACATCAAGGTCTTACCATATACCTACCATTTAACCTAATTTGGTTATACATAATCATAAGTCTATAATCAACGTGATAACAAGGCTACAAGAACAACTACATAATAATTCAATACTAAATTATAGTTTAAGACAATTTACTTAGTTCTATTCACGAATTACTTCATAGCGTAGATCAACATCTCAAGAACTAGATTGAAACACTACAAATCACCCTAATCGATTCATGATTTGTATAATGACATAATATATTAGTTATTCATCCCATAACCAAGTCAATTGAACCAATACAAGCTAATTCATATCAAGATCAAAACCTAGAGTTAAGGGTTAATGGTCATCTTCTACAAACTAGACCAAACCCTCAAGATTTATCATTATTAGGTTAGAATACATGTTAATATATTTACATTATCCAATATAAAAGATAAACAAATCAATTCATAACATTAATTTTTAGAATTTGAAAGACCTACATGAAAACTAAACTTTTGAAAATACTTTGAAGGAACCCCTTAAGGAAAGAGGTCTCAAAGGTGAATTAGATCCCATACCTCAATGTTTGATGAAGAACTGATGGATAAATCTTCCCTTTAAATCCCACAATACCATCCCCTAGCTTGGTCTTCAATGGTATCTTCCAATAGAGAGAGAAAGAAGAGAGAAGGAATAGAGTTTTGTTTTGCGAGTTGTAATTAGTGTAATAGGGTTGGGGTATTGTGGGTTAATTAAGTTAATAAGACTTACATAAATTCATAACTAACTAAAAAAACCCTCAATTAAATAGTTAATACTTAGTTAAAAACGTGCAGAAAAATTGGACCTTCATTGTAGCAATGCCTGCTCAGTGTGAAGATTTTGATAGATTGACTAATTCATTCTTTGGACTAAAATTGTTGTAATGTAGTTAGAACTTATGAATATGAGCTAAACATTGAACATAAAATAAGCTTTTGCTATTTGGGATGAAGGATGTGAGTTTATAACATAATGGGTTATAGAATATATTCTAGTTCCTTGTTGTGTTGTGATTTTATTGATTATGTGAAATTGATGTTTTCTTAGATGTTTCTATGGTATAATGTCTTATATTCTATGTCCATGAATTGCTAATTTAATATATATAATTGGAAATGCGAACATAATGGTTTATTAGATGTTTTTATTGTATAATGTGTTATATAGTATGGTCTTGAATTGCTAACACCCCTCAAATTACATAGGTTAATCTAGAGGCTAACATGTTTTTCATGATTTTCTAAGGTCCTAAAATGGACATAAGGTGATATTGAGGCAGTGTCTAAGAGTTTAGGTATTTTGAAAGTGAAACGTGAAGAAAACACAAAGACATTCGACGACTAAGTCACCTATGTGCATCATGTGTGGTTATGTACCTATACGTGTGTTTAATGAGTGACTGAGGTCATTATATGAGCTACTATAGTGTTTATAGGCAGTGTGTTATGTTTCGTGAAGTTTGGAGGTTAAATATCCAAGAAGGTCCATGAAGTTCGAAAGGTTAGCCTTGAAATGACCTTGTCTTGTCTAGGCATGTTTTGTTGAGTACCTTTACGTGTTTATTTTGGATGAAATTTATGTGAGAGGTCCTAAACATTTATACGAACATATTAGGGTTGGGATGTTCCGGGAATTCATAGCCTTGAAGGAAGGACCATCCAAGGGTCCTTGAAGGAAGGACCTTTCATAAGTGAACAAGTTGTTTAAACCACTGCAAGGAACGGAGGCAATAGACGCCCAGTGGGTCAATCGACGCCCCGTAGGTGAGGGACGTTGGTTGAGACATAGGCATAGAGAAGGATAATCCAATGACCACCCCTAGTCCCAAAACATTGACCAACATGACGGTCCGTTGGTCAAGGGACGAGCCATCAATGGCCAACCGTCTATGAAGACTGATTTCCTGTGCAGGCCACTGTTAAGTTAGTGGTGAGTTTTAAATTCCACTCAAGTGAAAATAATAGAAATGGTGGTAAATTAGGGGTATTATGGTTATTTTAAATGTGTTTATATGCCTATAAACCGTTAAAAGATTTCATTCTTCAAAATCAAAACCCAAATTCCCATAGAAATTCTCTACAACTCCGTTGATGTGAAACTCAAGGAAGGGATTGATTGGACAACTCAGTATAGATTTATCAGCAAATTGGAGGATTAGCTTTATCGAGATATTGTTTTTCTATTTTTGAAACTCTATTCATCAAGGGTCCCAACTTTAAAAAAAGTTTTCTAATGTTTTCAAAGATGAATAGTCCAACATCATGATCTATCCATGGATTCTTGAATTAATTGTTTCAAAGCATTGTATATTAATTGCATTATTGTTAATTAGATAATTTTGACTCAATTAACATATTAACCCGTGAAATTTATGAACCCTAGTTTTCACTACTTTATTGGTTAAGTGGTTTGGACTTAATGCTTATGAATTCTAGTATGGTTTTCTATGGTATATTCATTGATGTATCAATTGTATTGAATTGATATATAGGTCATCTAAAGTTGATGAAATTATATTTTAATAACCTAGTTTCATTGAATTTCATAGTTGATGTATTGAATTATTGGTTATTGCCTTGGGTAAAGTCTTTATGGCATTGAATTACGATGATATGGCAAAGGATTGAAGTGTTGAGAATAGATTAGTGGTACGTTGATCTGATTTCCTTTATTTTATATGTATTATACTTAAATTCTGTTGTGATTGGTATGTTGCACTTATGGTTGCGGTTTTATGTGCTTTACTTGCCAATTTTATGACCTTGTCGGGGTTACTTTATGTATTATGATGATCACGACCTTTTTGCCAACTACTTGAAGTATTATAATGATTTGTGCAGTTTATTTATGTGAAGTATGAGCATATATATCTACATGTGAAGTATTGTGAAAGTATGTGTTCTTTTTGTGTATATTAGGAGATCATGTAGACTATGACTATCTGCTTATATGTGTATTCTTAGAGTTTATGTGTGATTGTTCCTAATTGACTATATGAGTTGTGATTGTTATATTGATGATGATATAGTAATGTATAGGATGACATAAAGATGAAAAGGGTCTTTTCTAAGTGATAAAAGAATGATATACTATATGGAATATGGTAGAGAATGTTTTATTTTGTTTTGGTAGACTTGTGTCCATTTCTTGATTATGCGTGAATGATATGTGATTGCGAGATGTATTGATAAAAATAGGCTTAATGCACCCTTTTCATGTAAGAATGAATGATATGTAGACTTTGAGTGATGTTAAGAAGATCATCCACGTGAAAAAGGTTATAATATGAAGTTGATGTCGAAGAGTTCTAATGGTATCCTTCATATAAAAGATGATGTACTTAGAATTCATTGGCTGGAACAATATCATATCATCCTTAGGAAAGTCATGAAGAGCTATCTTAGTCGCCATTGAAAGGTTGCCCTAGTGGACCTCTTCGGTAGGGTGAATGTGATTGGGTTATGAACTAGATAACGAAACATCTTCATGTGATCCTTTAGTGTCAATTATTCTATGAGAACAAAGGCAAGCACCTAGTAATTATGTTATTGAAAGTAGCTCTACTTCATATGGAGTCTAGACTAAAATGTATCTCTACTTGAGAATTAGACTACATTGCATAAAATCCCTTCATATTCCTTAACCATGAGCCTACATGGGATGTGTCCTAATTCTACCCTTGGCAAGTAAACACCCTCATCGGAGTAGGTTAGAACTCTGGATTCCATGTCTAGCGATCATTGTTTATGTCAGTCATTGCATATTCTCATCAAATAGGATACCTACAAGAATTAGAAAACTTCTATGAAGTTTAGGTGGTGGTATAGGACGCTATGTAGACATCGTACAATATGCTATGAAGGTTTTAGTTGGAGTTCCTAGGTCTTTTCCAAGACCATTTCTTGAATGTCCTAAAGTGAAGAATGAGTCTATAAATGAACTAATGAATGTAATGACTTAAGTTGATAAAAGCATGTTAAATGAATAAGTACTCACCTAGAGTTGTTAAGGTTATCTAGTTAAGGTGTGAAGGGGGAATAAGAATGGTAATTTCTATCTTACCTAGGTAAGTTTTAAGAATGACTCTAGTTAGGAAAGATGTTGATTATGTGGACATGATATAAGCCTTAGGTAGTTTTAAGGATAGGTAATCTTGAAGAGTTCAATCATGGACGTTATCTTCTTGATTTACTTAAGTAAGCCTTTAGATAACCTTTTGAAGGAGAATGACATACTATCTACATGTTGTTGTGTTAAGTTTGAATAATTGTATCTTAGGTAGTCTATACAATCTCCTAAGTGTGTGTATAAAGGATTGTATGGGCTATTGCTTCACAAATCACTCAAGTGCGACTTAGAAACGCCTTTGGTAGAAGGATCTCATGTGGATGTGTATGATGTCTTGTAAGTTTGTGTTTATCTCATTATAGGTTGTCTTAAGGAGAATTTTTGTTTGCCAAGAGACATTGTATAGCCGACCTCTCTTTGTCTTACTTAAGTGAGCATTAGGATAACTTTTCATGGGAGGATTGCATGCTAGAAAGTATCTTCGAAGAAGTTGATCTGTTTACTGGTGACCTTCACTGTAATAGTGAAGTTGGTTCACTATAATGTTGCTAAAGATGCACTAAATTGCTTAAATGTTATCTTATGTGTTACTAAGGTTTTAAATGTTATTTTTATGATTATGATAAGATGTTTTAAGGAATAAGATTCATATTTCTAATAAATGTCTATTTTCATGATTTTATGCATTATGTCATACTTAGTACATGTATTTGTACTAATTCCATGTTTTTACCTGTCTCTATAGTGGTTAATAGGTGAAGAGAATTTGGGAAGCAAGGATTGGATCATAGCACCATTAAAGTGAAGTTGATGTTTGCCCTCATTTGACTCGAGGGCATAATATGTCTTTTATTTCCTTTATCAAAGCATTGTAATAGACTATTTATTTCTATATTTTGAAATATGGGCTATATCCCAAGTATTCTCGTATCGAAGCTTTGATGAGGTTGAGACTTATTATTTATTATGATTTCTAATTAAAGATATTATAAAGGTATTCTAATGTTTTGTGAAAAGTTTTAATTCCGCACTAATTTTCATTATGTGTATGAGATGAACGATATGAAAAGGGCTTGTACAATACCTCTGAGAGGTCAACTACACTTGTTGTATTTCGAGAATGACATATCTTCTATGGAGTGGTTTTTTAATGTGACACATATCAAATTCTACTAGTTAAACATGTGTAACTCTTTTGGGAAACATTATAGGACAATTCCTATATACTCTTTTTGCAACAATCAACTCTTCCACCGGGGTAGACACTATAAAAGGTTCATTCAGAATGTCAGGTGAGATTTCAAACTTCTTAGATATCAAGAGAGTAACAAAAGATAATGTAGCGCCTGCATAAAGTAAAGCGTATACATAAATGGAAAAGAATTTTGACATACCGGTCACTTCTTCGGGAGAAGTCTCTTGCTCAACCCTAGAGCGGAGAGCACAGAAGTGATTCTTCTTGGAAGAATCATTAGAACTACTTTGTTGAGCTTGACCACTACCCTTGAATTGACTCCTCACATTAGTGTAATCTCTAACATTGTTCTCGCTTTTACCACAACCAAAACATTTTTTTTTCCTTTAAGGCAATCACCGTAGTGCTTCTTGCCACACTTTTCACAAGTGGGCTTCTCTGTTAGTGAACTAGCTCCCTTTTTTTATTTTTAGGCTTGGGTTTTGACACCTAATCATAATGAGCCTTAGGTAACATGTAAGGAACTTGATTAGACACCCTCTTATTGAGACTAGGCTTGTCTAGAATGTCAAACCTACTCTTAGAAGAACCACCATCAAAAGATCTTGCCCTCTTGGCATCTCTACTCTTCCTCTTAACCCTTGCCTCTTCCACTTGTTGAGCATGAATCATGAGACGAGAAATGTTCATATTGTCATGTAATATGGCTTAAAGACAATCCTCTTGTAAATCATCTTACACCTCCATCACAAAAATGACTCATTTGATCCCTAGTTTTGAAAACCAAAGAAGGAGCATACTTTGATAATTCAATGAATTTTAAAGATTATTCAACAAAACCCATACCTCCGTGACGAAGTTGATGAACTCCATCCCCTTGGCTTCCCTCTTCTCACTAGGAAACAACCTATCAAGAAAACCCTTCTGGAACACCTCCTAATTCACTTGTCCACCTTTAATGGCCTATTGTCCCTCATTTGGACATACAAAGTTTGGGCCACATCTTTTAGTTGTTAAGTTACTAACTCAACCTTCTCACTAGTAGAGAACTTCATAGAATAGAGAATCTTAAAAACTTCATCAATGAACTCTTGGGGGTTTTCTTCTACCTTGGACCCATAGATAGAAGGGGGATTCATCCTAGTGAAATCCCTTAGAGGGACGTCCATCGTATAAACTTTTTAATGAGCTCGGGGTACAACCTCCAAATTAGATTGGGTCGTCATGGGTTGGGCTTGATTAGTGGTGGCTTGTACTGGGGTAGTAATGGCTTGAGCCATTTTGAAGAGTGCAGCCCTTGTGGCACCATTCGTAAAAGACTATCGACCGGAGCTTGGTCATCATTCATGTCTTCATCAAGAGGAGGGACTTGATCATTACACGGAGGAGCTCTTGCATTAGCAATCTCTTACATAAGCCTTCGTGCCGCATTAATTAATGTATTCATTGTGTATAATCTCAATAAAAGGATTAGATACTAAAAACGCATAGTGTTAAACTCTAGAGGCACTACATTGGACTTCAAAGAAAGTAAGAGGTTCCTATGCATCGCACATGTTCCTATTCATAAGTGTGGCACTCTTCACAAGTATGAATATGAACTTACATGGACGTGGTTAAGAGAGACATTTACTCAAATATATTCAACCTCATGCTCTCATACCAAGTATATCATATCCACGAATATCCACTAGACCTAATCGGCGTCGTCGTACTCTATTTGGACTAAGACTAGGCTTTTTTGCTTACATCATTACATTTACAACTCAAATTTAGCAAAAAAATCATACTTATCATTACTTATATTTGGATGTTTACATAGACCTCTACATACACATAGTATATATATGTAGAGTATACATGGACACGTCGTATAAGAAGATTACTTAGTCTTCTACTTTTGTTGCACATAGATATATCAAATATAATATAACATAGTCATAATAGATGTCTCATCGCATAACCATCTAATAAGAGTGTAAGAACTTCGGCATAGACAATTCATCATAGTAAGAATGCCTCACATATGTTTCATACTAAATGGAAATGAAAAAACATAGAAGTCTTAAACTTGAAATAACTCCATTACCTAGATAGTGACATCACCTTAAGAAAGTTAGACCCACCCTACTTGCATGAATAAGAGATTCAAGCCTTCTTCAAGTCGTCTTCAAAAGCACTTCAACTACTGGAATCTAAAATGGGGTTAGCGAACTACTTATACTAAGTATGAGACCATATGTACACATACTTTAAAATCATGCTAACAAAAAGGGAAATTTGATAAACATATGCAATTTACTTGCAAAACAATTAAGCATATTCAACAAGACCATACCAAATCACTTACGCAAATTCATTAAGTGATAGGCATTTATATCACAAGACCAACAACATCAAAACTAGTCAATTCAACATGCATATCATGTAATTGAATACATGGTCAATCAACTCTATCATCAAGTCATAATAGAAACAAGAATGAATAAGAAATCATTAAAAAATAATCAAAGCAAGACAATTGATCATTAACCCCTATCAAATCAAAAAGTGCAATGACCAAGCAAAGACCCATATTCTTACTCAATCAAGTAACTTAACAAGAATCATAACCAAGATCCTACTTCACATAGAATGACATTTAAGAGTACATTCCATCATACTTTGAGAATTTATACCAACACATATTCATAAGTGAAACATACAAATATATAGTATCAACATTGTGCAAGTTCATCATATACATATCATATACCATCATACGCATACTCATACATAAGAACATCCTCCTAAGACTTCCCTCAAGGATAACTAGTGAAATATTTAGGTAGTTTCTCATATCCCTACCTAGACTAAGCTAAACCCCTTAGGTATGTTAGTTAGAGTTCATCCCTTTAATTAATTATACCTTTTGGGAACATATTTCCTTAACCGACATAGACCACATGAGCTAATGTGTATCTGCTGTCATGGAACGCTACACTTGAGAGAGGATGTATGGTTGTTCTCTCTTTGTCTTACTTAAGTGACTCTTAAGATAGATTTAGTGAGAGGATTGCATGCAAAACGGGTTTACTGTGTTTGAAGTTAGTTCACTTTAACTAGACGTGGCTTACTATAATATTTCATAAAATGAGGTAAAATGCTTATGTGATCTCTTATGTGTTTCTAAGGTGTTAAATGTTTCTCTTATGCTTGTGATATAATGTTTTAATAAAAAGGAGCATGTTTCTAATAAATTTCCATTTTCATGATTTAATTCATTAGGACATACTTAGTAAAAGTGTTTACACTAATTCCATACATTTTGTTATGTCAAAAGGTGTAGGTGGAAGGTGAGAAGGATATTGAAGGAAAGCTTGGATTATATTATCGTTCCAGCAATGTTGAAGTATGTCCTCACTTGAATCGAGGGCATACTCGTCTTTACATGTCTTTTAATTCAATGTATTATAATCTACTAGCTATTTCTATATTTGTATTGTATGGGAGGTGACATAAGTATTCTTGAGTCGAAGATTGACATTTTTTGAGACTTAGTGTTTTCCCTATGATTTTACAATGAAAGATGTTTTAAGTTATTCATGTGAAAACTTTTAATTCTGTAGTATTTTTCATACATGTATGTGATGAATGATGTGATAGGGATTTTACAAGACCTATGAGAGGTCAAGTACGCCGAGTTACGATCCAAAGAATTCCTCAATTTATAGCGCATAGGTGCCTGTCGTGACATGAAGGTAACTTGGTTGATTCATCAATTTACAAATATAGAATGTAACTTCCTCACTGTTTAACAAAATTTCTGTTCACCACTTTAACCCTCAACAAGAGCTTTACCGGTAGCAAAGAATGGCCTATCAAGACTAATATGGAACTCGACATAAATCTTGAAATGTAGGATTACATTATAAGCCAGAAATATAAATTTGACCACCTTCAGCAAGATATCATAAAGAAAAGCCAACACGAAGCATGATAGAGTTGTTGTTCAGAATAAACACATAGTTTTAGGGTAAAGTCTCACCTAGACAAAGTTGTTTCAAGATGGAATATGGCATAAATTTACCCCCCCCCCCCCTAACAAATCACACAATGCTTTAGCGAATTGAAACATCCCTACAATTCAAGGGACAATCCATTCCCCACATCATCCTTCATAACAACCACTTTGCTCAATATAATGGAACTACAACTGTTGACTACTTTTATCGTATCAAAATACATGCTTCTATTTTTTGTTACCAACTCTTTCATAAACATTGCAAAACCATACATTTCTCACAACGCCTCAACAAAAGAAAGATTAATGGAAATAGTTTATAAGATGAAAACAAATTTTTGGAACTTCACATCTATATCTTTTTTCTTCAATCTTTAAGGTAATGATGGAGTCACTTTGGGCAGTGGCTTTATACATACAAGAGGAGGCACAACCCCCACATTTGAATTTTTAGAATCACTGGGCACAAAATTTTTTGGTGAATCATAAACCTCATTGGAAACTTCCTTGTTCAACTCTTAGACAAGTACATCACATTAAAAAGTAAAATTTTCCCTACTCTTGAACTTGCATTATTTTCGATTGGAAGATCACCTTTAAATACCTTACCACTATGGGTCACGATATCCATGCATTGCACATTATTATTCTTTGGTTTTTCCATTTTATCATTATCAAGACCCCCTTTTTATATCGGATTCAAGTGCGCAAAAATTTTATCCGTTTGCATCTCAAGTTGGTTTATAGAAATCGAATGAGAGACCACCCTTTGATTCAAAGAGAAGAAATCAGTCTTCATCTCCACGAGAACCTTATGCCTATCATTCTACAATGTTTAGGATTAGGACTACCATATCTTTGGTATGAAAGCCTTTGGGATTGGCATTTGGTATTTTAGGATTTGGACAGTCACGCGGAGGAACATAACTATCTCTATCACCATTCCCTTATCTCAAATTCGTACCTCTATCATCAAAATCTTGTTCTCGATCTCTCAAGGCCACCATCATAACATTTTTTCCAACTTTGATTCATGTTCAGTCATGGATACGTCGGACAAGAACATCCAACTTTTTTTGAGAAGAATTCTATCACTTCATTATACATAGCTTAAAATTGTGAATAATGTGGCTAATACAATTATTAGAATGTAATGACCTGAGACCACTCCCTAGGAGTTATGGCACTCTTGAGTCGATATACGACGTACTTCACCTCTCGCGGGTTTTGTACGATACCTTAGACATCATTCATTGCATAAATTAATGAAAAGTAGTGCGCAATTAAAACTTTTCAAACGAAAGATCTTAAAATTTCTTTCATATTAAAAACCCATAGAAAACACTAAGTCTCAACATATGCCAATCTAAGACTCAAGAGACTTGGGACACAGCCCATACAATACGATTATAGAAATACATAGTCTATTACAATACCTTGAATTAAAGATTTCGAAAGACGATTATTCCCTCAAGTCAATTAAGGACATACTTCCACTTTGTTTCAGCGATAACTAGATTCTGCGCTTGCTCCAAGATACCTCTCACCTACTATACATGCCTTTTGAGATATACAAAGAGTATGAAATTAGTACAAACACATGTACTAGTTATGACTTAATATATAAAATCATGAGACACAGACATTTATGACAAACGTTCTCTTTTTGATTAAACATCATATCATATGTATAAGAACTACATAGGTACTAAACATAACAAATAGCACAAAGCATATATCAAAACATATAGACGTGAGATCCTCCTACCAAAGGTAATTCTTAGTCTTGCATAAGTGAGCTATGTAGTTACCGCCCATACAATCCCTTCACACACACCTAACAGATCATGTGGAGTACCTACGATAAGATCATTCTAACTTTACATGATAATATATATAACATTCTCTTCCCAAAGGTTATAAAAAGACTTACTTAAGTAGTTCAAGAAGTGACCACCCATACACCCTCTCCAAGCTTACCTAATTTATCATTAAGACTGCCTAGGTTTAAATCATGTCTACTTATTCAATTTACATTCCCTATCTAGAGTCATTGTTTAAGACTTCTCTTGGTAAGACATGAAGTGACCTTTCCTATGCCCCCTTCATACCTTAACTATGAAACCCTTAAACTACTCTAGGTAAGTACTTTGTCATTAACATACTTTCCCACATAAGTCATTATCTTCATTAGTTCACTAAAGAAACATTCAACACATAAGGACATCCAAGCAATGGTCTTGGGGAAGACCTAGGGACTCACTCACTAACATCTTCAAAGCCTAATCATGCAATGTCTAGATAGCATCCTTTACCACCACCTAAACATCATAGAACTTCTACAACACTAGCGGGAATCCCATATGATGAGAATAGGCTATAACCGACATAGACCATGATAGTTAAGCATGGAATGCTGAGAAATCATATTCCAATAAAGGTTGTTCTACTTGGAAATTTTAGAACTAGGACAAAAAACATGTAGGCACATGGTTAAGGAATATCAAGGGTTTGTTGTACTCTAGCCTCATCCTTATCTGGAGCTACTTGCAAAACCATGCTCACTCGGTGCTAGACTTTGTTCTCATAGAGTTTTTAAATAAAGAAGTACATAAAGAGGATTCATATCTAGTTCATCACCCAATCACATTACACCATATCAAAGAGAGTCCACTAAGTCTCCCTACAATGGACAAGAGGATAGCTCAATGACATTCCCAAGGATGCTTTCATGTCGCTCCATCTAATCAACCTTAAGTCCACCATTCGCACAAGAATGATACATCTATGACTTTCAACATAAAGGATATCATAAGCCTAGACAAGTTCATGTCATCATGGAGCATGGACGTATACCTCTCTATTTTCACAAGGTTAGCAACACCGATCACAAACCTACTCATCTCATCCTTAGTGTTAGACACCAAGGATGGAGAATACCTAGACAACATAAAGAACTTCAATGAATACTCCTCAACACTCATATTGCCTTGCTTGAGATTAATGATCTCCTCAACCTTAACCTACCTCCTCTCACGGGGAAAGTACTTTGCTAAGAAAAACCTCTGTCAACTCTTCCCACTCGATAGAACCCAAATCAATTGGGCTATTATCATTCCATTGAGTATACGACACTTGAGAAACCTCCCTCAATTGGTACGAAGCTAATTTCTCCTTCTCGCTAGAATTCACCCCCATGGAACTCAACACCTTATACACACCATCTAGAAACTCTTGGAGATCGTCTCCCTCCTTAGAGCCAAGAAAGATAGGAGGATTCATCCTCACAAAGTCTCTCAATCAAGATGTCATAGCGGTCATCACAATATTTATCATACGTTCATTCATGGCTCGGTCTAAAGCTAGTAGCGCCTCTCTAACCTCCCCATTAGTCATTTTCGTGGCAACTATCGGAACCTCATTAACTTGAGCTCTATTAGGTAATTGAACACCTTGAGCCCCCTGAGCACCTTGAGTAACATACATAACTTCCTAAATTTATGTACGAATTTCCTCATTCACCCTTTCTTCTTCCAACCTTCTAGCGTCCATCCTTTGGTATTAATCTTCCTAAAACCATAAGAGAAGAGTTTAGGAATAGACACTTAAAACCTCAACTCTATAAGCGTGACACAAGATTGATGAAGAAATTGAAACTCTATAATCCTCATGACTAACACCGATGGTCAAGACTTTACTAGACGTGGCTTTATGCAACTTTTTATTTGTAAGACCACATTCATAACCTATGCTCTTCTACCAAGATTTTAACGATTCGAGAGCACCCCCTAGGAGTTATGGAACTCTTGAGTTGATACACGGCGTACTTAACCTCTCGTAGGTCTTGTAGAAGCCCTTAGATATCATTCCTTTCATACATGTCTGAAAAGTAGTGCGGCATTAAAACTTTTCACACGAATTATCATTAAAAAAATTTATATTGAAAACCCATTGAAAACACGAAGTCTTAACATATGTCAATCTTAGACTCAAGAATACTTGGTACATGGACCATACAATACGAATTTTGGAATACTTAGTCTGTCACGACCAAAATCTAGATCCCAAATGATACCGATGTCGTAGACTTCTTAGAGATCACACACAAGCCTACTTACATCATCATTACTTCATCTAGGTTAATTTTAGCGGAATTTTTTTGTTACTTCCATTCATATAAAACATTCAACTTAAACGTATGAACATTCAGAATCAACCATCTAATATTTAGATCATTGAATGAAAGAAATAGTTCAATACTGCATTAAGTGTATACTTGACAAAATGGCACCAATGCAATGTTTGAAATAAAACGGGAAAGAAACGCTAGTGGAACATACTCCACTAGCTCAATCCTATAACTAAGCTAGATAATAACAGTAGACATCCTCGAAAGCATGATGGCCTACCAACTCCGGATGAAAGCTCCACGTCCAGATAGCTTCGACATCGTACTGTAAGCTCTAACGTTCACCTGTGCTGACATAAAAAAATAGATATTGTATGTGATTAGAACACATTTGTACTAAGTATGGGTATATCCAAGAACACACCAAGGACATGCATGAGTAAGAATAGCTCTTTCCTTACAGCACGATAAATATGAAGTCCAGTCAGTGAACTTTCCAAATTGGGATTAGGAATGTCAGGGGACTTGCCAAATTTTTTATAGGAAAGTCAGGGAGCTTGCCAAATTTGTATTAAGAAAGTCATGGCATGAGAGTAACATGTATCATCATAAGTATTATATTGCACACAACACATAACATCTTAAACATAGGACACTACATATTGCATATAGCACATAACATCATTCATATCATTTGTTCACATGACATACGACCTTTGAATCATGGATTTGTCATTAAGACTTCCCAAAATGAGGGCTAAACATATGGGACCTCAACTAGGGATCCTTCTTTAGAAAACACAAAGTCTGTTTCATTCATTCATACATACTTCATTTTATTCATTCATAAGCTACTGTTAACACCAGCTATCCATAGGATTTAGGTTAAGACTCATCTGATTCGATGTGCAATGGCAAAGAATGACCTAGTGTCATTAGTTAAGTCTATCTCACCTTATGATTATCCTATCCTAACACCTTTGGTATCATTCATTTCATTTTGTGCATCATTTAAGGCTGAACTCATTAATTTATTGGGAACTTTAACTTTAATCGATATATATCATATGAGCGTCACAAAAACCAGTTTCTTCCCCTCACCGAAAAGAGATAGAATCACCGGCCAAAATGACCAAAAACATTCTAGCATTTATAGGAATATGAACCTTACTAGATCCCTATTTTGGCAGTTTAGTTTCAAAGACTAGGATATATAAGGAGACCCATACCTAACTTGCCGGACAGTCACATCTCATGAAAGTTACGTGGAACTCCGCCCTTCCCGAAAGAAGGCATCACCGCTCATAGCTAGCCTATCAGTGCTAAGAATAAAATTCCAATTCATTCAACTCATACGTCATGGAAGTTGGCTTCTAGTATGAGGACATCATAGCTCAATAGATGATTTCTCATCTCATCATTAGTATTATGTATACATTAATAGCAATACTTTCATTAGAGTGTTCATAGAGATTGATCTCTTCATTAACTTTACACTCTCATAGGTGAGTACGTTTTGGTAACATATACTTAGGCTCATTTGACATTGATTTTATCTTTCACATTAGCCTCATATCATGTTATCATTACATTCATTAGCTTTAGCACATTTTCTCTTCATAATTACTCACCCCTTTTTATGTGAATGTTCATTTCATCATATGCCAATGCACTTGGTCATTTAGTATTTTCCACACTCTTACTTAGCACTTCTAGGAGTTCATCATTTCATTACATAAATATTAGGTTCACTTACATTTGAAGTTATGCTAGACTTATGGGTCTATACATACAAGCCTTGGGGCTTCATTCATAGTTCGTTTAAGTGATTTATATCTTCCAATGATTTTGTGATACAAGACTTAGTTATCTTGTGTGTATGGCAAGATCATCGATTTTGATCTATGTAGGCAGTATTATTTGAACATTTATTCACGTATGACTGATGTATCAATACGGAAATTGGGCTGGGAACCTGATTTCGAATCTCTTGTACAACACACAAATTTTTATTTAATTTAGTTTGACCCACACATCTTGGGGGAACCAAAATTTAGCCCCAACACCTTCTTTTCCTTTTCCCTTTATTTCTATCTTTATTTTTTTCGTTCATTGAAACCTAGATGATGTGGGATTGAACCCCTACAACCTCATTTTCTTTTATTTTCCCTTCTCCTTAAACCATTTTTTTAGCAAGAGGGTGTGGTATTGAACCCCTACAGCCCAACTTTAACTTTCTCCTTAATTCCTTATTTTTTCTGCCTAGAGGTCGTGGGTTCGATTTGCGCACGCCTCAACCCTATTTTTTTTCTTTTTGTTTTTCCTTAAATCTGACCAAGAGGTTGTGGGTTTAAATCCCACTCCTCTCATTTCTTTAATTCTGTTTTAGTTTTAGGGGAATCTGTTAAGGGCACTTTGGTTCGAATCCAGTGTGCCTCACTCCTTTTTATTTTAATTATTTAGAGTTTTCTTATAGTGAGGCCTTGGGTTCAATTCTTACTTACCTAACATGTTTTGAACATTATATTCAAACTCTCCTTAACTTCAAACTTTAGCCGAAACTAAGCTAACACAATGCTGGAAATTTGGTCATGATTTCCAGCTCCTTTTCATCAACATTTACACCTTAATTCTTAGGATAATTCATGGATCATTTAGTACATCTTTAGGTGCATTTCATGGATTCATTTAGCTAATAGTTTTCACTCAAAACAGCCACACTACACTTCATATGAACATCAAGATTACACACGTTCTTGCACATAAAATATAAGGATTTAAACATGCCAGTTCATGCTCTAATCCGTGACCAATAGTCACAACAATGCATCTACACAATCGTATTACACATTTCCGGATAACATCTCTCATTACTCATATAATCCCGAACATACTTACATACAAATAATCATCACGAAAACACGTTACATACCTAAATTCTACCAGCAAACATATCCAACCTACGAATCAATAGGAGCTAGTGACATGGACATGCAACGGGGAAATCCTAGTTTTCGAATCAGAATTGACTGAATCTTAGGGGTCACTTGGGTAAGGGACCAAGAGTAAGAAAACTTATACCTTATTTTGACGTTTATTCATCACACGACCTTCTGTCCAACACCCTCTCCAAATCATGTTCAAGTCTCAAAAATCCAATACCACCCGACGGAAAACTTCTCCCTTTGCCTAACATTTTTTCTTAGCATTTGTATATGTTGTGATTATATTTTTCATTTGAGTTCTTCAGGTGTGAAGAAGTTTGGTTTTGTTTTCTGTTCTTGTAATTTTGTTAGGCAGAGAAAAAATAAGAAGAGTGGACAAACGTGAGAGAGATGAGCGTGAGAGAGTAGTTTAGGATTAGGAGTTTGTGTTTGGGAATTAGTCAAACTAGGACTTCTTATTAATTTAATAAAAATTCTAATTTAATTAGCTTAGTCAAATGACCATAAAGCCCTTAAAAATTCAGATTATAATTCTCAATTTAAATACATTTAATTGATGCTTCCGTTGAGGTTCAAACCCTGGTGGAGTGACCACCGCGAAACGAGTCATTTTGGGTCGACCCCACCCGATCCATCCACTTAATTAAATTAATTAATTAATTAAATCCTTAGGTTAATTATGATATTACCCTTGGCCAGGAAAAGACCATTTTACCCCTAGTCCTTCCAAACCATAGATTTCCCCTTTTTAAGTCCAATAAGGATTCATCTTAGTAAGTCTTCGTTTTGAGAGCCCTACATGGTGGCCAAACCTTTTCTAGCTCAACTAACTCCCCATGTTAGTTGGCTTCGCTGTATCGAGAGTTCAGAGGTCTGTTTCTACGCGCATCAATCCATGTGAACCCGTTCTAATCGGCATTCTAGACACATTAAGAATTATATAGCATAGCCCTTTTTAGGGTTGTTAAATATTCTATTACAATACTTTAAATTAGATAAGTATAAAGACAAATATGACCTTGAGTTAATTAGGGATATAGTTCAACTTTGCTTGAACAATAACTAGATTCCAAGATTTCTCCAACCTCTCATGTGTTATACACATTTTTAGAGATAGACAAAGAGTATGGAATTATTACAAACATTTACTAAGTATGGCTTCATACATAAAATCATGAGAAACAAACATTTATTAGAAATATTCTCTTTTTGATTAAAACATAATATTATAGAATATAAGAATGTCACACCTGGGTACTAGACCATAGATGAGACCGGCGTTGTTAACCTCTCAGAGAAACCAGACAAGCCTAGTCTTTGCTTTCATCACAATCATACAGTTAAATATTTAGAAAATTTAGAACTTTTTTAACTTATTGAAGTGTACTTAGATTTCAGATAATTTATGCGTAAGAGTGATATACAAAAAGCTCACTATAAAGAACCATGCATTAACAAATTGAACAATTGAACTGGAGAATTCATAATTTCAATATTAGTTACCAAACAACCTTAATATAAAATCTTCAACAAATGTTACAAAGGAAACTCTAGGGACAACATCCACTAGTTATGTGTAATCTACTAAAGCAAGAATGTAAAGCGTAGGCATCCTCGCACTCAAGAGGACCTACCAAAGTCTTGAGGTACTACTCCAAACCGCTTCAACTGATCTTCAATCTTCTTCAGGAATCTGCACAAATAAAAATAGTAATTGTATATGGGTCAGTACACACTTGTACTAAGTATAGATGTATGCACATAAACACATAAAGACTATGCATTCTCAAGGAAAACCCTTCCTATGAAAGTTAAGTCACTTTACATTCCTAATTAGTTATTTATGAATCATGCTATGAATATGACATATTTTCATGAATTTAATTCACACAACTCATTTTCTATATGAACATGAGACCTTGGAATCATGAACATAATGTTAGAACAACTCGATCAAAATTTAATGGTTTTTCTCCTCCTTTGGCCGAGAGATCCTCTCCCCTTCAGTATTTCTTCTTTTTGTTTTGTAGTTCAATGATCTCCTTTGATGCTATATTTTACTTACTATTGCAACGATTTATTGTAGTCCAATTCCTACAATGAACCAAGTATATAATAAAAAAGACTAAGGAAATGATTTGACTACCTTTATGAAAAGTTATTGTTTCAATTCTTGTTAAATTGGGCATGGAGTCTTTATAAGCCAATCTAGATTTTCTATGTCCATTATTTGATCATTTGCATAATATAAAGATGCTGGGGCATATAGTTAAAACTCATGATCTTGCTTACTTTGGGCATGAAGTCATTATAAGTCAATCTTCATCAGCTATGCCCATTATTTGGTCATTGGCATAATATAATTATGATGGTTACTTAGTTCACTTTGGACTTAAATTTCTTCTTCTTTGACCTCATGTTCACTTTGAACTTACATTTCTTCTTTCGTACTTTATTAAAGAAATCTTTAGCATTAATGTTACATAGATCATGTAAGCTACCATGAAATTTTGTTTCTTCCCAACACTCAAAAGAGGTGGATCAGCAGCTAATGTGAAACATAGATCATGTGAGCTAACATGAAATCCACTGTCTTCCCCACACAAAAAAGAGGTGGATCACCGGCTAAAGTTAAATCGAATACTAGCATTTAACCGACATAGATCATGTGAGCTAACAAGAAATCAAGTGTTTTCCCCACACTTAAAAGAGGTGGTTCATCGGCCAAAGTGAAAATACCTAGATTTCTTAGGTGGATCCACTAGCTAGTAACCTATGCTTACGACATAGTTCAAAGACTAGGAGATTTTGGAGACCCTTATCCACGTTTATTGTAGTCTCATCTCATGAGGCTTACATGTTCTTGCATAAGCTCATTACTAGACTATCGTTGCTTAGCTCAATTTCTTATACTTTACAACATTTAGAGTTGATTCATACATAATGGAAGATTGCTTCTACTATGAGGTATGCTTTGCTCAATGGTTGACTTTTCATCCCTTTTCTACACTTGATGAATGTGAACTTAAATCTTACATTATCATTATGGTGTGGATGAGACTTGTATCATGATTTATAACACGCTCTTTTGTGAGTATCTTCAACATAATTATTAAGGTGCACGTGATACTTGTCTCATTTCCATTAACACCCCATTCTATGTCAATTTCATAACTCATCAGCCTTTAATTATTTCATTACTAACCTTATCTTGTTCAAAGTTATTTAGTAGTCTTGTATCATTCTTGATGATAGTTATAAAAACTTATTAAATGTTCTACTATGTTCACAAGTTCATGTAGATAGGGTATGTTGGGACCTGTCCCAATCATTGACATACCATATGATATGAGTTTCATTGAGTTACATATTGTCAAGTCAATCCTTAACATGTATTTAGCAATACAAGAAACATGATTATTTACATTGGTCATATAGGATTAGTATGACTTAAAATTGGCCAATTCCATTACATATTATTGAAATATTATTGTTGGCCAATTTATTGGCATAAACCAAACTTTCACTAAACACTTGTCATGATATTATCACTAGCCAAGTCAATTAACTTCATATATATACTATAGAAATCTCATCTTTATAAGAAAGCCAACTTTTAACAATTTTATCTTCTGAAAAACAATTGGGCGTTGAAACATTTCGTATCTTATGTAAATTATACTCTAACCATGGGGATCAAACCTATAGGACTCATTCGACATTATCAAATCATAGAAACCTACATATAATGATCAGTTAGAACCACATACCAACAACATTCTATGAATTTTCATCATACATGCTACTAAAATCGAAAATAGGGAGAACTAGGGAGATAAATCATTCGACAATCTCATTGGGGACAACCCTAGTTTAGGTTTTCTTGAATTCAAAATATTTGAAAATCCTCCTTGGGAAAGGAATCCATGATATAAAATCCGTACCTTACTGTAGAATTGAATCTACGAAGATCACACTGTACTTTGAATTAAAATCTTGAAGAATTTGCCTTGAAATCGCCTAAGGAGAATTTTCTATTTTTCTTACGGTTGTTCACTATAAACATGAGTTTATAGTGGTTAAGTGTGAGTATATGTCTTAGGAACTGAATATTGACTAATTAAAATTTGACTAGTTACCTTAATTAAATAAATTAATTAGCTCATTAAAAAAATGCCCCCCCCCCCCCCAAATTTACTAAAAATAGGAGAGCATTTGACTTAGCTAAATCTTAAAATTCGCTAAGGGTTTGGGTAAGACCATGATATTTAATTAATTAATTAAGTGTCTAATTTAATTAATTAAGTTACCTAAGATAATTACTAAAGTACCCCTAATTCATTAGGACCTAACCAACCCCTTTGTACCATCCTAGGTTAGGTACTAGGATATTTCTTTAGTTGGTTACTCCACTAGTGTCACCCGGTTAGATCTTAGGATTTTGGGCTCACTAGTTAGTTTATTTTAGCTATTCCTATGTTAGTTATCTGGGTAGGTAAGTTAGTTATAGACTAGGACTGTTTACGAAGTTACTCCCCATGTGGCTTGATCCATTTGCTAGCCTGCCCATTAACAGCCCTAACCGAATTCAGTTGGGCTTGGTTGCTGTCTCTTGGCGGTTAGCACATGTGTTTGCTGCGCACTTCTTGTTATTTTACTTGGAAAGTTAACTTCTTCTCAAGGGATCCTCACTTTGTCCTTGGGTACTGCTTAATTACATGATCATTTTAAATGATCATATGCTATGATACCTAGGCTTGACAATTTGATGCCTCGTATCTAATGTGTGTAAGCTATGAATACAAAAAATTTAGCTTAGGTTCTTCATTGAAGGTACAATTTCTAAAAAAAGCTTGGATTGGCGCATTTTAACATCAAAGTGTATTTTAATTTACTTGTTAATACATAGAAATTGGCTAACAGCCTTAAGCAAATATTCTCTAACATTCCTAATATTACTTAATATTGGTCATTGTGATTCCTATGTACCCCATTACATAATCTTAAAACCTAATAGACTCTTTACTAGAAAAGTACATTTTCTGGAATGTTACAAAGAACCACATTTTGGTACCAAACATCACAAATAGCATCAAGCATACATCAAAACACATAGACATGAGATCCTCCTACAAAAGGTGATTCTAAGTCTCACTTAATTGAGTAATGACGCGACCGCCCATGCAATCCCTTCACACACACCCTAAGAGATCCTTTAGACTAACTAAGATAAGGTCATTTTCACTTCACATGATAGCATATATAACATTCTCTTCCTAAAGGTTATCAAAAGGCTTACTTAAGTAATACAAGAAGAGACCGCTTATACACCCTCTCCAAGCTTACCTAAAATATCTTTAAGACTACCTAAGTTCAGATCATGTCTACTTATTCAATTTACTTTCCCTATCTAGAGTCATTCTTAAGAATTCCCTAGGTAAGACATGAACTGAAAATTCATATGTCGCTTTCATACCTTAACTAAGCAACCCTTAAACTACTCTAGGTTAGTACTTACTCATTAACATATTTTCCAACATAAGGCATTATCTTCATTAGTTCACTTAAGAGACATTGAACACGTAATGGAATTCAAGTAATGGTCATGGAGAATTGGGACTCACTCACTAACATTTTCATAGCCTAATCGTGCAATGTCTAGATAGCGTCTCATACAACCACCTAAACTTCATAGAACTTCTCCAGCATTAGCAGGTATCCCATATGATTAGAATTGACAATTACCGACATAGACCATGGTAACGAATCATGGAATCCGGAGTCAACCCTACTTTGATAAAGGGTTTTCTACTTTTCAAAGATAGAACTAGCACACAACCCATGTAGGCACATGGTTAAGGAATATGAAGCGTTTGTTTTTACTTTATCCTCATCCTTAAGTAGAGTTATTTGTTAAACCATACGCACTAGGTGCTAGCCTTTGTTCTCATAGAGTATTTAAATAAAGGAGTACATGAAGAGGTTCAATATATAGTTGATATCTAATCACATTACACCTTTCCAAAGATGGTCCACTAAGACTACCTACAATGCTCAAAAAGATAGATCAATGACTTTCCTATGAATGATATGATGACATTCCAGCCAATCAACCTTAATTAAACCATTGACATAATAAGGATACCATTACGACATTAAACTTCAAAGATATATTAACCTTCCAACTAGGTTGAAGGTTCCACATAAATGACCTTCTTAACAATGTTCAAGGTCACATGTCAATCACATATACAAGTCTAATAAGCTTAGCATACTAAGTCAAGAACTCATATTCACATTGTACATGTATTAAGTAGGGGACAGAAGTCTACAAAAGCAAGACATACACATACATCACCATATCACATATAGCATATCATTCTAGAAGCATATAGTTATAACCAATATCATCTATAGGTCATCCTACTGACTACAATAGTATCATTAATCTAAGTATCACAAGTATCATATCATCTATCAAAAAAACTCATACTTCAACATCAAGTAACCCACGTAGTGACTACCCTATAGTCTACTACTGACACACATCTTCATCATATAAAAACCATACTACACAATATAGATAAGGTTAGGTAAGCATACCATTGATCCAACCTCACATCTTCAACCATAGTCAATTCATCCAACACAATATGCCAAGGCCCCTACCAATGGTCATAGTTTACAATTCAATCCAATAATTACAATATACAATTAATCAACGATAATTCAACATAGATTTATGAATTTAGGGTAGCATACTAACAATTCTAACATAATTCTAGCATGATTCAACACCCCTAATCAAACTACATAAGAATTCAATATCATTAAGACATAACCAAATTACCCATAAAGTAGTAAAATCTAGGGTTACATGAATTACATGGGTTCATAGAGTTTTTAGTTTAAAATCATCTAATCAACAACAATTCAATCAATATATAATGATTCAAATCATTCAATGCTAGAACCCATGGATAGATTAAAAAATTTGACAAGTTCATCTTTGAAAAACTTTATAAATCACTTTGAAGATTTGATCGTTGAAGAAAAGAGATCCAAGTATGAATGTCATACCATAATTGCAATGAAAAGCCCACAAAATTGATGGAGAAAACTTGAGAAAATCAGTATTTTTCTTTGGAGCTTCAAACATTAATCAATGGAGGTTTTAGAGAGAAGTATGAAGAGGATTTGTCTTAAGGTGAGGGTTTAGCTTTGATTAGTGATTTTTGAAGTATAAAAGATGACTCAAAAATGTCAATAAGTCATCCCTAAGTTACCCAAAATACCCCTAGAATTATTAGACACTTTAGCAAATTCAAATTTGACTTAAAAACATCGCGATCAAATGTGGGAATTTATTGCGTGTTGCGGAGGGAATTTAAGATCTCGTATCTAGAAAATTATGAGGCAAAATGGTTCTTGACATCCCCAACAATTGCAGGGAAATATTTTTTCACATTTAGTGTTGGTTGTGCGTTGTGCAGTACCTTCCAAATCTTGGCTGCTTGGAAACTTTGATGGCCCATATTTGGGTCCTCCTCGGGACCCATAGGCTGGTCCCCTGGTCGTTGTTGGCAGATTTTCGGACAATTTAAATTTCAATATATGTGTAGGAACAATATATACTCAATTTCACCTTGAAACCATCCCCCCAAAACTTCACTACAAAACACTACAATACACTCATTTAACTTCGACTTGTTTCGGGACGTCCTGGACGTTCTTAGATATTTTACCTCCAAACATGTCCAAACATTAAATACAACCTATAAACACTATTATTATCACTTTTAGGACTTTTCAAAATCATCACAACACATGTTAGGCTCTAGTTTTACCTAGGTCATTTTTAGAGGTGTTACATAGCACAAACTATATTCACGACCTTTCAGACACCTCCCATGATATGTTTCAACAACAACTCCATTTGGTTATCATCTTGGCCATGTTTTCATAATTATATTTGTTCTATTCAATTTGTTCTTTATTCATCCCAATATTTAGAGGAGATACTTAGTCGTCCCTTGTATGCCATGCTTGATTAATCTTTTTCACTCATTAAGCAAATTCAACACCATGGTAAGTGGTTGTCTCATAATTCCATCTTGAATAAGTTGATTGATGAAACCCTTGTTGATAGTGTAAATACTACGATTCAGATATTAAAAGAGAAAATAATATGGCAACCCATGAGAAGGACATTAGGGAAATAGCTTTTGAAAACTCTACCATGTTTGTTCACCGTCAATCGGCTTGAATTTTTTAATAATATCCCACACCTTTACAATCTTCCAGCAAAGAAAGAATATTTCATATAATACCTATGTGTCTCCTCCCAATAAGTAATTTATTCTCTTGGTAGTGCGGCCAACGAATTTGTTGCTTCCCCCATTAGAGAAAAGGGAAACTAACGGCAGGATATTCTTGATGGAGAAAGTCCACATACATCCACAAAATTTTTGATATAATAATATGGGTCCTCACGAGAAAGTCTTCGAAAGAAAACATTAATTTGGATCATTGATGTATAGTTCCGAACACATAAAAAAATGTGTTTTCCAAAGTTGGTCGAAAACAAACAGCACTGACACTTTCCACTTTGTCTATATTAACATTGTTCAATTCTCTAATGTCATTGTTATTTCCATGTGGACTCTCATTTCTACCGTTCACACTAATTCTTCACCTTTTGAGAGAAAACAAGAAAAACAATAATAAGAAAATTCTACTTCGAACAAACTAGTTTACCAAAGAACTTCAATAAAAGATATTTAAACACTACTCCCCAGTAGCAACACCATATTCGATTATACTGAACTACACCTATTATAATTCAGTGTTAATGTGATTGATATCAAGTATAAACACAATAGTGAGTTGGGGTTGATCTCACTTGGAGTGATACAGTAAAGAATTCAAGTACAAAGTATTGTGGTGCTTAATTTCTTGTAGAACAAAAGTAACTAACATGTAATATAATGTAAATGAATAGTTTCAATTATAAATATCAATGTAGTTTAGTATCCAATGTTTAAGGATGAAAAATAGTATGGTATTTGAACAAGCATAAAGAAAACCTAAAGAGTGTCTGAGCAATCGAATACTAGTTTTGCTTGATGGGTAATTAATAATTGCTTGAAGTCGTTAGATCTCAATGGGTAGGATAAATTTTTACTATAAAAATCATTTTTATTCATTTATTATGCTTCAAATGAGTTTGTTAAGACCACAACAAGCTTAAACAGTACAAAAAAATCCAATTTCTTAACTTAGCCCACATTATAATGTTTGATTTTAAAGACATAAGCAAATACAATTATCAATAATTTACTAGAATATACGCAACTTTCACAAAAATCATCGAGTGCTAAAGCTTGAACTAAATTTTCAATTTTACTTCATAAATTAAAACATTTAAAAACAAGTGAATCAATTTCAAGACGAATTCTATGCATGTGATTTTCAGAGGGAACCTGAAGACCTTTTATTTTCAGGTATATTCTTCTCCAACGAGGTATTTGATGAGTTCCTAGATTGTACTCATTTATGTCTATATTTTGATAAAATAGTATCCTTAATTCCTTAATTTTTCTCAATTAATAATTAATAACTTTTAGCTTCAGGCATTTTGAGTTTGTGGCAGAACATGGACACTACTGGCAAAATGGACAAAACATGATGAATAGAACAAAAAATAAAGGCATGAGGGGTGTCGATTCAACATGGCTACTCGACGATGCGTGTGAAGATCTCCCTATGATCTAGTGTGTTGAGACCTAAAGGAAAGGATCAAATAGACAAAGAAAAGGTGCATCAACGCATCACTGAGAAGTTCCGGAAGCTGTACCTTATCGCTCAGTGATCCAAAACACGAAGATTCTTGGACCAAGCATATAACTTTGATAAAGTAACCAAAGGAAGAATTGCCAATTTGTTCGGCTATTTCGACTAACATCTTCGAGGGTCCCACTGCAGCACTAATTTGTGAAAAGTATAAATACTTGTTGAGTGTTTTAGTTCAGGTGATCGAACCGTTATTGTAACAATACATTATTATCATTTTTTCAAGTTTTACATTAATTTTATAGCTCTAAGTTTGAAGGGGTTTTTGGGAGATAAATTGGAAAGCCAAAAGGGTTTCAACACAAATGAATTGGACTTGAGTCTTTTGATTTATTCATCCTTGGGATAAAACACGCCTCAAATATTAATACCTAATTTATTGTGTGCTTATTTTGGTATAAATTTCTATCCTTTATTTATGTCAAGATAAAACCTCGAATTCTAGGGGTGTGATTTTGTGAATATGAGTTAAGGTTGTACTTGGGTGTTGCTTGCTGTTATATTATTGTAGTTTGATTGTTGTTTATATTAGTAGTTGTTGATGAATATAATGAATATATAGTTGCTAATAAAAGCTTAGTTATGTGTTTTTGCTTTGTTCGAGAGAGAAATCGAGAAACTAAGACTATTAAATTGATGGTCGGTAGGAGTGGATAAACACGAGGCTCAGATTGAGATAGTGAGTTATAGGGTCATCCCACACACTCAGCTTGAGAGAGTGGTGGGTTAAGGAATAAGTTTATTGTCATGTGACAAGTGGGTGTCCAAGTGTAACCCATTTGAAACAGCGTAAGTTGCTCGACATAGAGCTTATCACCCTTAAAGAATAGCGTAGTTATAGTTATTCTATTAATCTCCTATCAAAACAATGTACCCAATAATTTAGCTCAACCCGTATTCCCATCACATATCAAGAAATCCCTCTTTCCTTCTTTCCTTTTTTGTTAGTTTTGTTATTTTTTTTACCAGTGAAAAACCTATCAAATTGATAATTGGAACTTGTGACCGCTCTTGATTTATAATGTTTTTATTCGTTAATATTATTAGCTATGACTAGTTAAAACATTATTTTACTTTCCTATTAAATCTCACCTCCACTCCTTGTGGAAACGACTCCAACCTTTGATTGGGTTAATATACTACGGAATCATCGTCGAAACTTTCATTGGAATTCTAGTAGGCATAAAGGCGTGATTATTTCCACAATTATAACTCCACTGAACATAGTACACTCCTTCTTTGATGATATCCCTACATGCAATCTTTACTTCCTGCACCTCATACAAGTCTAGATTTCAAGACACATTAGTTCCAAGTTTTTGTCATACGACAATTCTA
The DNA here is from genome assembly GCA_027704785.1 of Solanum chmielewskii. Classification (NCBI taxonomy): domain Eukaryota; kingdom Viridiplantae; phylum Streptophyta; class Magnoliopsida; order Solanales; family Solanaceae; genus Solanum; species Solanum chmielewskii. The sequence goes on along the minus strand of JAKWIX010000304.1, from coordinate 34,510 downwards.
AGAATACATCATCATAAAGTGTCAATTCAAATAAATCCAATTCACTTTCTATCATACATGCACACATCTAGGTTAGTTCATGATTTCATAGTTATATTCTTTATTATGTCCTATACATATTAACAATTCAATAGAATCGAACAAGAATCATCAATTTGTAATTCAAAGCCTAAGCTCACATAATCTAAAAATAATTGTTCGTCAATAATTTAACATAAATTCTCCATGATAAAATGAATCGACATCAATTTAATCATATATAAGTAGTATCCAGCTTTTTGGAGTCATAACCACCTAAAACCTATGCATTACAAGTAACCCTACCTTAATTGGGGTTCTTCTTCACAAATTAGGGGAAATTCTAGGGGAATCTATTGTTGGAAGAACTGATGGATGAAGAGTTTTACATACCTTGAACAACTCATTAGAATAAACCTTAAGAAAATCATCCTTTTATCTGGACTCTTACTCCAACCCTGAACTTCTTCTTCAATAGAGGTTCTTCTTAGAGAGAGAATTATTTGAGTTGACAGCATTTGGGGTTTTTTGGGTTTGTCTTAATGAAATGTGGCTTTTATTGAGGGCTAAATGTATTGAAAAACGTTTTTACTAAATCTCCAATGTACCCCAGAGCAACCTTACACTAATTGGACCTTTTCAAAAAAGTCAAACTTAACTTTAAATGTTGCAGGTGCCGTCATTGAACATGTCCGGGTCGAGGAGGTGTTCCCTGAATATTTGTGAAAATAATTCTTGGGAAAGAATATTTGGTGTCTCCTCAACTCGGAGAAAAAAATTTTCCTTTGAAAAAGCAAGTCCGCGATGTGGACTGCGTCCCTGTACTTACTGGCCCCAAGATGCTTTGGCAGCTCCTTTAGCAAACGTTTGGGTCATTCTCGAGGACCCTTAGGGTGTTTCTCGGGGAGTTATGCCCGAAATATTTGGCCCTATAAAATATCATATACGTTTAGGAACCGTTTATACTCAATTTTACCTCCATAAGACAATAAAAAAACTCAACTAGAAAACCCTATGTCACACTAGTTCAACTAGATTAATTTTTGGACATCTTGTATGGATCTAAATCATAATTTTTATTAAGAGGGGGGGGGGGGGGTTCATAACAATATTTCACTTGGGAACATTCTTTCTGGAATGACACCCTCCTGAACACTTCTTAAAGGACCAACTCTAACCTAGCAGCCCATCGTTTATGCATTTTTTAAATGCACACACCCAACCAAGGAAACCTTTAATTGTCATCTATACATACCTAATGAACCATAATATGCATGAAGGAAACATAATTACCAAATTCCAAGGAGAAACTATCATCTCCTAGCAACAACATGCTCAACCTAACTTTTTGGAGGCTAAAATATGAATTTACTCACATATGCCAGAACTAGAGAAAACTTAATGCAAATAAATTAATTCTAACAAGTCTTACACACCCTCACAACCATACATACTAGGTCATAGCAACACATAATCATACCAAAACCTTGTGTAAGTGGATCGCTATCTCCCACATGGGAGTAAGCCCTTACATGGTTTCTAACATCAAATTCATCATAGAAAGTACAACATCAAGTCCAACAAACCAACTCATGAAAAAAAGTAAATATGGAAATTTTCATAAATCATCAAAGAAGCACATATCGGAAAGGGAAATGAGGTGATCACATTTGGTCATCCTTGGATTGGAAAGTATAAAACCTATTCTTCTTTGGATGACCATTTTCCACATCTCTAGTATAAACTTTATTACCCTCTATTCTATTAGCTTTTGCCTTACGCCAATCCTTAACAACCATCTCTACCAGCCAAACGCCTACCCTCATGACTCTTACCACACCTAGAACAAGTATACCATAGGGAATCATAGTTTTCCCTTGTGGTATAGGTTTATACACACTCTCATAGTTATACTGAATAGCATTAGAATAAACTAGTCCTCAAAAATTTTGTCAATTTCTTGAACGACCGTGTACATTGGACCTATTAGTTTCCACCCTAATCCTATTTTTCTCCTTCTTAAGTTTTGACTCCTTTATTTGTTAGGATAATACCATGAGGCGTGAGTTATCCATATCATTTACAGTCAATTCCCTACGACATTCTTCTTCTACTAGCTCGGACACCCTCGTCATTAACCTATTCATCAAATCCCTAAGACTTGCTACAAATGTTTGAGCATGTTTAGACAAAATAGTGAACTTAAGAGAATACTTCTCAACACTCAAATTTTCTTGTTGAGTTTTATGAGTTCCTCTTACTTAGGTTCCCTTAATTCTCTATGGAAGAACCGAGGAAAGTTGACTTTAAATTCTCCCAATCTATAGGAACCGCCTCTACCAGCCTATATCTTTCCATTTATCAAAAATAATTTGGGCCAAATCTTTCATTTGATATGCGACTAGTTCCGCTTTCTCACAAGAAGATAATCCCATAATAGCAAGAGTCTTATAAACCTCATCTATGAACACATTTTGATCCTCCTCCACCTTGGATACTCTAAACTGTGGAGGGTTCATTCTTAAGAACTCCCTATTCCTATGAGAATTCATTCCTTTGACGAAACCACCACCTACATATTTGCTTGGTCCGTCAAAGCTAGAGCCAACAATTTCATAGAATCTTCAAAATCCTCAGAGTGACATTCCTCAAGGGTCATTAGGAACTTAGCAAGGAACTTGATCTATTTGGGGAGGAAATTTATTTGGAACTTGATGAGTAATCTCATGATCCCCATTGTCATCTCCTTTCCTTTTAGCATTTGACCTAGTGTTAGGGATAACCTAGACAAAATCATAGGAAAACTTTAGAAAAGGGCCTACAAAGTTAAACTCTATGAAACAATTAAGAGAATGAAGAAATGAGACTTTCCTAAGAATCCTATAGTCTCCTACTCATAGATGTGTTGCGACTCAATCCGATGAATAAGACTCTACTATACATAATTTTGAGCCATCCTAGGACCCTTTTATAAACTTCTTGTCTAATACGAAGTTATTAACGACCCGAGAGTATCCCCGAGGTGTCACATGACGTAGTTGACCTCTCAGAGGTCCTATACAAGCCTCTTATCTTCATTGTGTAACATCGTATAAAAAGGAGGTAATTGAAAACTATTCCTTTAACATAATAAGAAAATTATTTCATATTAGTAGAAGTCTTTCTAACATGTTTCCTAAAACCATCTACGAAATACATGAGTAATAATGCCTTGGGACGTATCCCACAAACGTCTAAAACATAATAAATGACATAAAGGTAACATCGGGGTGGTTTCCTTGAATGGAATGTGGACTCACCAATCTTCAATATTATCCAAACTTAGGAATGTATCCTTTAAGCACTTAGTCTCCATAAATCCCCTACATTTTATTAGAAATGTAGAAAATATCCATTAGTACAAAAATTACCATGTAAGAAAGCTAACATATAAAACACAAGATATCTCAGTGGGTTAGTCAATTATCATAAGAGATAATAACTTAGTCATAGCATAGATTCCACATATGCATTTCAACATAATAATTCAACATAGGATACACATAAGTTCATACTTCAACTATTTGTCTATAATACCCCGAAAGTTCCATGACTTAGACTAAAGCCCTACGTGTGAATAATGATAGTTCTAGACCTAAATGAATGTATTTAAATTTATTAGGAATTATTAGCTATTAAACTTAACGGACAATCATGAAGTCCAAATATTTGTGAAAATGACCTATTATGCCTTCAAGTGTTTCAAGAGATTTATAGAGTAACATAAAAGCCAAATGTGGTGAAAAATCTTAGATTTACACATCAGAGTACGATTATGGTAGTAAGTTGGGAATGTATACTAAGAACCAAGAGGATATGTCTAGTGAGAAAAAGACCCTTTCGTTAATGAAAAATGTTAGGTCATCCTAGTGATACTCATGAGATAGGGACTCCCCCGTAAATGCTAAAGGTAGAGTCCCTAGAAGAAATATCTCTATACCTTAACTACGTGCCCCCGTAATACTTAGCTAGTGGATCCACATAGTAGCTAGTATGTAGGTTACCTTGGCAAGTAGAACACCATTTTTTGGTGTGCGTCTTATTACATCGGATTCCATGTAAACTCTCACGTTCTATACCGGTTATGGTTGGTATTACCTTAATAATAAGATAACTAATGAAGTATGAACTAATCTTTGATATCCTAATAAGTTTATTTAGTATATGTGGGGGTGTGGGACTTCACTTGTACATTGAACTAGTAGACTTTGAATTGTATTATGGTTAGTTAATTGTAGTTATTATGTAAATGAGAACGTGTATATTGAACACATAATTTTTTGAGTGAACATATCCTTATATACAAATGATGTTCTTGAAGAATGTGCCTCACGTATAATTATTGAAATGTGATGAATGTAAATGTAATTTGTGTGTCCAAGGTGGTTTCTATAGGAATGCTTGGTAGGGTTGGTAGTATGGGATTCTAACTCTATATTGCACAAGCGGACCCTAGGAAGTGCAAAGGTCATGCCTTTTTTGTAGCTTGGACATTGTTGGAGTATTATATTATGTAATGTATTGACGATGCAAATGTCTTTCAAAAACTTCATAAACACATCTTTACAGGTAAATATCCCTCCATCACGTTTTATAGGTTTTTATGCATTTCTCCATTCTTATTACATAATTGTACTTACCTTTTTGTCCCTTTTTTTTCTAATATTAGTATAAGTTATTGCTTATTTTGTGCTTCTCCATCCTTGAAGAATGGTCGGACTTCTTATCTCAAAAGCTTCTGGTGGGTCCTCATAAATTTCAGGACGAGTGCACTTGATGCCACAATATGAGTTTTTACTATTTATGTAATAGACTTATTAATCTTTTGTATTGAGGCTACATTATGAGTTTTCTCTATTGATGCCACTTTTTTATTTTTTTTCTAAAAGTATTGTTTCTAAAGGTCTATGGACCCTATTTTGAGATATTTGTTGAACGCATATTAGTAGATGGTGTATGTGTGACAATTATATTAGATTATTACTATTTTTCTTTATGAAAATGAAGTTTGAACTTCTATCGAAAAAGTTTCAAATTCTGCATTATTTAAAGTTTATTATTCAGTGACGATTATGCTAAGGGCATTTATAAGACCCCTTCGGATTCGTGTACGCTGGTAACGTCTAGTAGGTACCTACCGGACATTACAAACTTTATATTAGAGAATAAGATTTTGGGATAATAGTAGGGTTGTGTAATACTCCGAAAGTCTATGACATGTTCTGGAGCCTTACATAGGTGTATAAAGATTTAGACACTACTTTAAGGTTCATTTTGAAAGTATATCAGTGATTTAGGAATTTTGGGTACCAAAAACACCAGGGAATGTACATGACGTTCAGAAACTAGTTCAATGAGGTGCTAATATGCCTTAGACCATATGACTAAGTTTTAGGAGTCGTAAAATGATGAATTTTGGTGGACAGGTTTCTAACATGTATGAGATTTAGTTCATAGTCAATAATTCTGGGTACAACCTCCCAAGGACCAACCAAGGGACCTTGAGGATGACCCTTGCAATTTGACAAAAAGTTGCCAAAAGGCAGTGGTGCAATCGACGGGGCGTCGATTGCCACTGTCGATGAACACTTAGCGAAATCCATGGAGGCCTATTATGCACAGTCTCTGACCCAAAAGATGTACCAAAAGGATGGTTTGTCCCTTGGTCCATCAATGGAAAAATGGCCTTACGTGGGGTCTGGATGGTGTGTGAACTGTTTTGCTACTCGTTTTATGTTAAGTTCAGTTAATTAAATAGGTCTTTCATTTATTAGTTGGGGGTCTAGGCAAGACTAATTAAATGGTTTTATGACCTGTATAAAGACCCTAATCTAATAAAACTAGCCTTAGCCCTCATAATTCCCAAACCTAAATTTTGCTCTTTCTCTCTTCTTTATTTATCCCAAGTTGAAGAACAACATAGAAGACAAGGTCAAGGTGTATTCTAGGGATTCAGTCACAAAAGTTTCTCCGTCAATTCTTATCAAACATTATGTTATGGGATTCTTTTAACCTTTGGTACTTCTTTCCCCAAAGGGTTCCTTCAAATTGAATTTAAAAGATATGTTTTCATGTGGGTGTTTTCCATTCTCGAAATTGATCTTACAATTTGATTTATTTATTATTTCCTTTGGATATTATGAAGAGATTAATATGTATTATAAATCAATTATGTTATTTCTTGATGTATTGGTCTAGTTTGGAGAAGATAACCTATTCCCCTTAACCCTAGGGTGTGATTTTCAATTGAACTATCTAGTATTGATGTAATTTTTTTGTTAATTTGTGAATTACTATCCTTTAATGTTATCGTGACAATTGACGAATATATTTAGATGTATTGTATTTCCTACCATTCTAGTTTTTGAGTAATTGACCTAGAAGATTAAGTAGACTATGAACTTGATCTAAGTTATAAATTCTAGGCTATAAATTAATGATGAATTGTTGTAGAATGATTCAATTGGTCTTGTTATTATGTTGAATATTGTCGTGTGATTATATAACACCCATTTTCTATTGAGGGTTGATGGTAATACCCTGATGATGGTATGGTGAAGGAGATTGAGTAACTCTTCTGATCTCTATTGTTCATTTCAATTATGGTTATTTGTGTCTTAGTTATGATATTGTATTGAATTAGACCTTATATTAAGATTGATAGGGTTGGTATGATGTTGAATTGAAATGTCTAGATTACGTGATTGTGAGATTATGCTTAAGATGTATTGATATAATGTTGATGATAAAGTATCGAAGTGCCTTACTATGATATAATGATGTTAATATACTAATCTCACATGTGAGGATCGTAACGAAAGGTGTTCTCATGCAATTCTTATTAAGCTACGATGATTATTATTATATAAGGGATAGACTACAATAAGCTATGATTATTAATAAAAATATTAAATATATCTCAAAAGGGAATCTAGCATAGCACCGTGTGAACTAGAGTGAGGAGTGTCCCTTCCCACATAAGGAAGGTAGGATCACTAATGTACTCTTGAGATTGGAGACTACAATGCATGTAGCATAAAGAGGGTCCCATCTATATCTCTTAGTTTTTGAAATATGTTAGCCCCATAGGGATACTAGCTAGTAGATCCACGTAGTTTCTACGTTCATGTTTTAATATTACCTTGGCAAGTAATCCGCCTTCCTTCAGTGTAGGGTTCCATGACACCTGATTCCACATTACCTCACGTGGTCTGTTTCGGTTAAGACAAGATGTTCCCAAAGGTAAAATGAACTGAAGGAATGATTTCTAACTAGGATTACTGATACGCTCAAACTTACATCTCAAATAAGAAGTAAAACGGTCGTATCAAGTAAAAAATCCAACTAATCATGTTGAGATCGTTCCCAGAAGGAAAATATTTCTGACTTAACTTTATTCTATTATTACTATTATTTAGTCAATTATTTTTCTAGAAAACAAAAGACAATAAAGGGGGGATATTTCTAAATTAATGAAAATAAGTAACTAGAATTAAAGTAAACAACTAACACATTCAAATCTTGGAGCTTAATCAATTAATAAAAGTATCTAGGGCTTAAGTATTCCCCACATGTTCCTAACTTGGTAATTCTTACTATAACAATTCTTTCCAAGTATCTTGCATGTAAACTTATAAGTTATGTATCTCTAAATCCTTGGATTGGCATCTAGAAAATTTCACTCCGCACCTTGTTCCGCCTACGTGTGTTGGTATACTAACCCCTACCTTTACCTCATATTAAGCATTGTATTAGATATTTGACTAAGTTGTTACCTTGTACCAATTGACACTAGCCTATTAAATAGTATACACTAAATCTATGTTGATTATTCTTTTCCTATTATCTACCTCACTGGTAAGGAAAGTAGCATTGAGGCGAATTCTAACATTGGCCATCCGTTAAAAAGACTTTTAAGCGAAAGAATTATCTTTCATGCAAGACACTATTCTAGAATTGCTATTTTAGTTAGATTTTACCTCATTATTCACTGATGGTTCCCACAACCCTAGTTATGGAGTGTAGTTACCCATAGTCATAATCACACTATTCATATATTTAATATAATAATTCATGCACTTAATTTGATGAGAAAGAATAAAATCCAATAATTCACTTGATTAATCAACAAAAGCACCATCAATCAATTCCAGAAAAAGTACAACAATATCTGAAATAAATCTTTTAATACTTGAACAAGAGAACTAAAGATTATCCAAAAGTTTTACTATCAAAAAGTCTCCTATCAAAAAGCATAACATCAGAAAGTCTAACCCCCAAAATAAGGTTCTCGACATATTTATAATAAAAACAAAAACCTAATAAAAGAAGAATTCTAATCAATGAAAATCTGTCAAAACGCGTCCGAGTCGACGAACCACAGACGGACCATCGTGGTCACGACGGGCCGTCATGGTCACGTCGGGCCGTCATGGCCTCTGTCGTCCCATGTCACAAATTCATCTGCTGCTTTCTTCATTTCCCTCAATGGACAGGTATGATGGACCATTCCAAGCACGACGGTCTGTCGAGGGTCTTCATTCCATAATATTTAAACTTCTTGGAATTTGGGTACTGGGAACACTCTCTGATCATTTAGACGAACAAGCGGGACGGACTGTCGTGGCTATGACGGTCCGATCGTGTACTTTAATAATCCCACACTAAGTCAGACTTCCCCATCTTCCTTCAACATCTTCACTACGATGCCACCTATGGACCATCACAGGCTCAACGGACCTACACAAGCTCCGTAGGTGGTCTCTTTGGCATTTTTTGCTCAAAAACATCCACGTTCATCTTTGGACAGATATCCTGCAAATAAGGAGAAACTTACATAAAAATCAATACAAAAAGGCTTTTGGACACACTAATTTTTAGGAAAAAGCATTAAAAATACCATGAAACCACGGTATATCATTTACCTAAGGGGTTTAGCTTACTGTAGGTAGGGGTGTGGGACTCTACCTAAACATTACACTAGTTAGCCTTGAGGGAAGTCTTAGGAGGATGTTCTATTATATATATGTACTTATAATTCTACATGATATGTATGTGATGATCTTGCAAATTGATGATACTATATAATGATTGGCTTAACTTATGAATATCTATTTGGTCTCTATTGATAAATTATTATGATATGTACTATTAAAGATATGCTATGTGACGTTGGACATTGGTCATTATTCTTGTTTAGTTCAGATGATTGAGTGAGGTTATAGGGCCTTGTTTATTCATTGCACTAGTTTACTTAATGAAGGTTCATGGGTAATGATGTTGCTTTGGTTATTTGGTTATTTTGTAATGAACTCTTATTAATGATTGTTAATGTTATAGCTTGAAAATAGGGTTGTCTTGACTATGTGTTCAAATTATGTGGATATGCATATTGGGTTTACTAGACTTAGTATTTTTGGTCTTGTAATATGTATGTTCTTGACTTAATTAATATGTCACATTGATTGGTATGGTCTTCTTGGATGTGGAAGAGGATTTTCAAAGTAAATTACATAATTTAATGAAATGTTCCTTTTTAGCATAATTTTATGATGTGTGTGCATATGGTCTCATACGTAATACAAATGTTGTACTAACCCTATCTTTTTCCTTTTTCCTCAACATTTTAGGTTCCGGTTGTTGAAGGACTTTTGAGGCGACTTTGAAGGAAGACTTGGAATTCTCACTAATCCAAGTTGGGCAGGTCCTAATTTTCCGAGGACAATGCCATTATCAAGCTATTGAAGTTGTTCTAATTTTAAGACTTCTATATTTTTTCCCTTAAATTTGAGTACTAACGATTGTATAGCCTATATGTGGCTCTTAATGTATTGATTTATGGTCTATTCCTAATTGTGATATTCTTGTTTAGTTTGTTATGCGATGAGACATCCCGTTTTATGAATATGTAATAGCTTATATATATATATATACATACATATATATATACATATATATATATATATGTATATATATATATATGTGTGTGTGTGTGCAATAAAAGTAGAACACTAAGTAATCTTCATATGCAAAGGGTCTATGTATACTCGATATGACTATCTTATGTGTATGGTAGAGGTCTATGTAAACCTCAAGATAGATGTAAAAAAGTTTTTAAAAATTCCGCATTTTTATCGTATGAATGTAATGATGTAAGCTAAGAGGCTAGTCTTAGTCCTCAAAGAGGAGGACGACACAGGTACGTCTAGGGGGTATTCCTGATTTGTGACAAACTTTGTATAAGAGCATGAGTCATAAAATACATTTAGAGTCCATGTCTCACTTAAAAACGTCTATGTTGATTCTTATTCATAATTGTGAAGTGCGCAAAACTTATTAATAGGAAACTATAAGAAGCTTAGGAAACTCTCGTTTTCTTCAAAATCTAATATCGTTCCTCTAGAGTATTGATCGATGTGATCTTAGCATCTCATCCTTTTATTGTGATTATTTTCATGAACGGAGTCTAGATCGTATCCAAAACCGACGTGATTGACCTCTCAAAGGTCGTAGACAACCCTACATACGTCATCGTTACATCATCTAGGTTAATTTAAGCGGAAAATTTTGAACTTTTTATTTACTTAGACTTCATAGTGAGAAACATTGAACTCGTATAAGACTATCTACAAAAACTAATACATGTTTCACAATATCCATCTAATAACAAGATAATCAAATGAAAGACATAGACATATCTGTATAAAAATATAGTTTTGCCAAAATGGCATTAAAATAATATTTGAAAATAACTAGGAAAGAAACACTAGTAGAACATACTCCACTATCTCATTCCTACATCTATGCTACAATATAAAAGATAGGCATACTCGAAAGCCAGAGGACCTACCAAGTCCGGATGAATTCTACACGTCCCAATAACTTCAGCATAATCTTGTAAGCTCTAGCATTCACCTGCATCTGCACCCAAAAGTAGAGAGTTGTATGGGATTTACACACTTGTAATAAGTATGGGTATATGCAAGCACACACCAAGGACATACATGATTAAGTATGTATCTCTCCTAACGATATGAATTATGGAAAGTCAAGTGAGTGGACTTGCTAAAATCGAATAAGGAAAGTCATATTATGAGAGTAATGTGCATCATCATTCGTAACATATTCCACACATCACATAAAATATTGCTTATTTGCACATAACATATTTCATATTATTCGTATATATGCCATAAGACTTTGGAATCATGGACATGACATTAGGACTTCCCAAAATGAGGGTTGAACATATGGGACCTCAACTAAGGAGCCCTATTTAGCAAACACAGAGTGTGCTTCTTTCATCGGGTTCGCTGTACAATGACCAAGAATGTCCTAGTGTCATTACTTAAGTCTCGCTCACCTCTTTCTTATTATATCCTTTTGTATTGTTCGTTTCATTATGTGAATTACTTGATGTTCGCCTTATACTTTCTTTGGGAACTTTAACCTTAACGTACATATATCATTTGAGCATCAAGAAATTGATTACTTAACCCCACACCGAAAATAGGTGGAATCGACGGTCACAGTAAACCAAAACATGCTAGCGTATATAAGGAATCGTACCCTGCTAGAACCCTATATTGGAAGTATAGGTTCAAAGACTAGGAGATATAAGGAGACATATACCCATCTGGACGGACAGTCTCATTTTAAGAGAATTACACGAACATCTGCCTTCCCGAAAAAAGGAATCGCAACTCATAGCTAGCCTATTGGTTCTCAGTATAAAGTTCCAATACGTTCATCTCATACATCATAGTAGTTGGGTTCTAAAATGAAAGCATCATAGCTTATTAGATGATTTTTCATCTCATCATTAGTATTCAGTATGCATTAATTTCAATACTTTCATTTTAGTGTTCATAGAGATTGGTCTCTTCATTAACATTACACTCATAGGCCAATACGTCTTGGTAACATTTACTTAGGCTCATTTGAGATTTCTCTCACCTTTCACATTAGCCTCTTATCATGTTGTCACCACATTCTTTAACATTAGCACATTTAGTTTCACAATTACTCACACCTTTACTTGAATGTTCATTTCATCGTATGTCAATGCACATGGACCTCTAGTGTGTGTCACACTCTTACTTAACGCCTTTTGGATTTTCATTATCTCATCATATAACATCTTAGGTTCACTTACTTTTGAATGTATGCTAGAATTTTGAGTCCACACATACAAGCCAGGACAGTTCATTCATAGTTTGTCTAAGTGATTCATGTTCATATTTACCCAAGATAATATGGTACAAGACTTATGATTCTTGTACATATGCCAAGATATTGATTATGATCTTTAGAGGCAGCATTCATTAAATATTTGTTTGTGTATGACTTATGTGTCAATAAGGAATAGGGCAAGGGAACCCTATTTCGAATCCCTTGAGTAACACTTAATCTTACCGTAAACTTGATAATTGCATTTTTTAGATTTTGGGGGACCCTAGCTCGATTCCAATCACTCCCCTAATATTTTTCTTTCTTTTCCTCCTATCTTTTTCGTTTAGGAAAGGAGTTTGTGGGATCAATCCCCTACAAGCTCATTCTTTTTCTTTTAATTTATCTCTTAACTTTCTCGCCTATCCAACAAGATGTGGGTTCAATCCCCATTCACCTATTTTTATTTTTCTCCTTTATTTCTTTCTTCTAACTCTCTCATTAATTAAAAGATTTTGTGGGTTCAATCCCCACTCTCCACATTTATTTTTTTCTCCTTTTTTTTTCTCCTAACTCTCTCATCTATTCAAGATGTTGTGGGTTCAATCCCCACTCTCCACATTTATTTTTCCTATTTTTTTCTCATGAAATTTTTATGTAGTTTACATTTGCTGAGGTCATGGGTTCAATTTACAATGACCTCAAAATTTTTAAAATATTTTCAAAACATAGCTATTTTTTCCAATTCTTGGCCGAGACCATCAATTTCCAGCAAGCTGTAAATTTGATCTCTTCCAATCCATTTTCTCTCATTCTTATGTTGCTTTTTGTAGTATTTTGAGTGACATTCAGTTAGACACCTTAACATTATATGAACATAACGTTTTAACATTTCTATACACACGAAAAACAACATTTTAACATACAAATTTCAAGCAGCAAACATAGTAAATTTTCAGCACACTCATGCTCAAAACAGTCAACTTAATATACTTTCCCAGAATATATTTTTCATCCCTTACATGATTTCAGTATACACATTCAACACATAATCACAACCAGACGTTAAATTATCTACCAGAAGACATACCAATGCATGCTTTGAATCTTTCAAAAGATCTAATGATAGGGGCCAACCTTTGTTTTTCAATTGCGATTAAACTGAACCTTAAGGGTCTCTTGGGAAAAGAACCAAGAGAGAAAAAAACCCATAACTGAAGTTGTTCAAAAGATGATTCAATCGTGCTTCCTATTTCCCACCAATCAAAAGTTTCACCACCCTAACAACAAGCAAAATTCGTCGAGAAATTAATTTTTACATTTAATTTTTAATATTATTTTGCTTTTGACTTTTTAGCTTTCAAGTTCTTGATGAATTTTAACATTCAAGTTTGTTTTCATTTCTTTTGGTTGAGGCAGATAGTGAATAAGAGATAACAAAGTGAGAAATGTGTGGGAGAGTTCGCTTAGGATTAGGAGATAATAGAGACACTTAGTTTAATTAGGATTAATTAATAATTAATAAATAAAAATCTTAATTTTACGTTTTCTTAAATCAGAAATTAAATATTAATTAATTAAATTATTCACCAAATAAAATAAATCAAATTAAATCATTGCTCCCATCTAGGTTCGAACCCGGGTGGAGCAAGATTTCACTCAAAGGGTCAATTTTGGCCATTCCTACCTGAATTGCCCCTCCACCATATCAATTAAATAATTAATTAAATATTTAGGGTAATTATAATACTACCCTTAGCCTGGAAAAGACCATTTTACCCCTAGACCCTCAAAATTTAAGATTACCCCTTTTTTAAGTCCGATTAAGACTCATTCAGGTAAATCTTTATATTCGAGTGCCCTACATGGTTGGACCCAACATTTATTTCATAGCTCAACTAAATCACCAAGTTAGTTTGCTTGGATGTTGCAAGGTTCAGAGCTTTGGTTCAACGCGCATCAATCTGTGTAAAATCGGTTTAATCGTAGGCATTCTAGATACATTAAGAATTACTTAGCATCGTCATTTTAGGGTTGTTTAAATTATTGGCAATGAATGTTCGAAGATAGTTTCTCAAAGACTTGATCAATAGATTGCCAATGAGGGAGCTCCTCCCCGTGGCAATAAAATTCCTCCTCTTGAAGAAGATGTCAATGATGACCAAGCTCCGGTCAATCCTCCTCCTTTAACGGACGGTGACATAAGGGATGCTTTTCTCTAAATGACCCAACCATTACTATTCAAGAACAAGACGTCACTGCTCATGCTCAATTCATGACGGCTAAAGCTAATCGGGAGGATGTACACCGAGCAAACCAACACATTGGCATCATGGTCTCTCATTTGAAGGATTTCACTAGGATGAATCCCCCTACTTTCTATGGGTCCAAAGAGTAGGAAGACCCCCAAGTGTTCATTGATGAAACCTACAAGATCCTCTATGCTATGTGGTTAACTACTAGTGAGAAGGTTGAGTTAGCCACTTATCAACTCAAAGACGTGGCCCAAACTTTGTACCTCCAATGGAAAGACAATCGGCCTTTAAGGGGTGAACCAGTGACATGGGAGGTTTTCAAGAAGGCTTTTCTTCATAGATTCTTTTCTAGGGAGAAGAGGGAAGCCAAAGTAGTGGCGTTCATCAACCTTCTTCAGGGAGGTATGAGTGTAATTGAATACTCTTTGAAATTCACTAAATTGAAAAAGTATGCTCCTTCTTTGGTTTTTGATCCTAGAGACGATATGAGCGGCTTTGTGAGTAGAGTTTCAGATGACTTGCAAGAGGAATGTCATTCGGCTATGCTACATGACAAGATGGACAATTCTAGTCTCGTGGTTCATGCTCAACCAATGGAAGAGGTAAGGGCTAAGAGAAAGAGTAGAGATTCCAAAAAGGCAAGGTCATTTGATGGTGGTTCTTCAAACAGTAGGCTTGATATCCAAGACAAGCCTAGGTTCAAAAAGTAGTTTTCTAACAAAGTTCCTTCAAAATTCCCTAGGACTCATTATAATAAGGTGTCTAACCCTATGTCTCAAAAGGGAAGAGGTACTACTTCCCCAAACAAGAAGCCTACTTATGCAAAGTGTGGAAAAGGTCACTTAGGAGAATGCTTAGTTGGAACGGGAAATTGGTTTAGTTTTGGTAAAAGTGGGCACAATGTTTGAGATTGCCAAAATTTAAAGGGGAAATACAGCGGTACTGGTCAAGCTCAAATAATTTGTTCAAATGTTGTTGCTCCAAAGAAGAACTGTTTTTATGCTCTCCACTCTAGAGGTAAGCAAGAGACTTCTCAAGATGTGGTGACTGGTATCTTGAAAGTATTTTATATTAATGTATATGATTTACTTGATCCCGATGCTACCTTGTAATTTGTTACTCCTCTATTAGTTTAAATGTATGACAATTTGCCGGATATCTTGAATAAACCTTTTATGGTGTCTACCCGATGGGTAAGTCGGTGGTTGCAAAAAGGGTATATAGAAATTGTCCTATAATGTTGCCAATATAGTTACTTATATTGAACTAGTAGAACTTGATATGTTTTATTTCGATTTCATATTGGGTATGGATTGGTTGCATGCTTTATGGGCTTCCATAGATTGTAGACCTACTGTGGTGAAATTGATTTTCCAAATGAGCCCGTTTCAGAGTGAATGGGGGAAAGTTCTTGTAATGAACTGAAAGTACCCCTAAAAGAAGGGATCACCCATAGGTCAGAACAATTACGTACGTGACCTTTCGCAGGTCATGCAAAAGTTGTAGCTATCATTCATTACATAAGACATGAAAAGTTGTGCGAAATTAAGACTTTTCACGAATAAATTAATAAAGAAAACATCATTCGTAAAAGCTAAGGATTTGATCTCGTCTTCACAAGCCAACGTAATGATATGACATAAATATCTAAGGGACACAACCCTTTATATTAAATTAAAATACATAATTAAGTCATAACAATAGAAACTAAGAAATAGAACTACGTCCTCAAATATAAGAGGACATACTTAATCTTGAGAGGATAGATTCCCAATCTTTGTCTTCTAGTATTCAAACGCATCCAACCTATGCTTATTAAGTATCGAAAAGTATGGGGTTCGTACAAAAGAACGTACTAAGTATGGAATATGAAAAAACATGCAAAAAGAAACATTTTAGTAAAATAAGCTTTCATGGCAAATAAGTAAAACCTTCATGATTATAGAATTAAAATAGTATAAACATCATCATTTATCACATAAAATATAAGTCTCATAATGTTAGAACCAAAACATACTTTACAGTAACATCAGGCAACATTACAGTGAACATAGTGAAAATTACAGTGAATAACTCAACCCATGAATAATGAACTCATTTCCCGTGAGGTTCCCCTAAGGTAAGACAAGAAAAGACCGCCCATATACCCCCTCCAAGACACACAAAAGCGATCCTTAAGACTAGAACCATAGGCTCAAATCCACACTTTTTTCTAGGCTTTTGAAAGACATTCATACAAGAAGAATTTCATGTAAGGACCCTTATCCAATAGAACATACAAGTTAAACTAACTATAATATGAGAGTAGCATCCCATACTACTACTCCTACTTAGTGCTTCTTGAGGATTCCAATGGATTAAGCACTATACATTAGTTACTCCTAACTTCGATGCATAAAACTTAGCTTTAACACACTTCCTTATTAAGTTATGTATCTTCCAATACAACACATGATAGAAAACACCAAGACTCCCCTTTAGTAAGGTCTACTTAGTGCAATGGATAAATAGCGTCCCACAACACCATTTACCCTAAGTAGTACGTTCTTTTTGGTGACTTAGTTCATACAAAATACTCCAAGACTTCCCTTTCGGAAGATCTACCTAGTGCAATGGATAGATAGCATCCTATACCACCACATACCTTAAGTAGTACGTTATTTTAGGAGACTTAGTTCTTTCATTCTTCTGTGGGGGAATTTCTTTAGACAACATAGACCATGAAAGCTACACATGAAATCCCGATACAACCCTTATCGGTTGAGGGTTCCCCACTTACCTAGCGTGAGGACTTTCTCTTAGCTTTTACATGGCTATTCCAATATATACATCTATGCGGGCACATAGTTAAGGGATATGGAGATTGCTACTAAGTAACTCACTATCTACTCACAAGTAGTAGTCATATCCAGAGGTACATTTGGTACAACATCTCTACTCAAAATGTGCACCCACCCTTTCTTCAAGTCCTCTCGGTGCTAAGCATAATACCCCCATGGAGTCTTAAGCATTCATTACTAGAGGTCAAAGGTAACTTTTGGACACTACATCTCTACTGTAAATGGGTATCCATCCTCCAACCTACATTAGAAAGTTCTTGGGAGGTAGTGAGATTACTTCTAAACACTTCATGTCAACTAATAATGAGTGTTCACCCCCAAAACTTCCCTCTTTATTCACATTCTCTAACTTCACTCATCAATTCATTCAAAGTGTGTGTGTGTACATGAGAGCACACCTTTCACATAAATTATCACTTTCATTAACATTGAATTATACGCATGCTTACACTTTTATTTATCATTTCTCACATACTAGATATGCTCAAGATATACACATACTTCATTTAGGCATAATCTAAACAAGACATACAATTAAAGCTTCATAAAGCACATCAACATGAATGTTATCATTGTCACCTCATTTCACTCATTAGGTCGTCAAAGCCATATTCACAAAACATACAAATATATATATATATATATATATATATATATATATACACACACACACAAAGAGAGAGAGAGAGAGAGAGAATAAACGCCGCCACCAAGAAGGTGGACCATACAACTGAAGAGCAATTCAGAATAAGAGTTATACAATATAAGTAATCACCATTTAACAAAGCTTTAACCACATATAACAAATTAATCAATAATTCATCATATAAGTCCCTTAGGGCAGTATTTAGACCATATCAAATACATAAAGAAACCAAAGATCAAATACTACACAAATATATTCATTTAGCCCATTTCTTATGTTAAAAGTAGAAAATGTGCCTAAGAAGGATTTCATTAGGGTTTTTGATTTTCAAATCATCAACTAACACTAGATACAACATATTTGAATCATTAAAACATTTTTATATAAATATCCATGCTTAGAACCTAAGATAGAAGAAGATAGAGTTTGGAAACCCTTTTTGAAATCTATTAGGAATGACTCCTTGAATGAAACAGGGTTCAAGGATGACTACCATACCTCAAATAGGATAAAACCCATTGATTTTTTTGAATAAACATTTCCAATAAGCCCTCCCATCTCTCTTTGATTCTTAGCTCCAATCGTGACTTGAGAGAGTTTGTTTTTAAAGAGATAGAGAGTTTGAATATTTGATGTGAGGGTCTTTTCAAGGTATTTCCCTAAAACTAATTTAATATACCTTAACGAACCTAAAAGTATAATCCTAGGGTCATATAATAATTAGGGTGAATTTACACAGTATTCCCCAAGCTGGCAGCGTGTCCCACAGCTTTTGCAGTACCTATCGACGGACCCAAGCAACGGAGCATCCACTAAATGACGGCCCGTTCTACTGGATGTCTTTTGGGTATGAAGATGTTGAATGGAAGGCTTATCCCCCAACACTAAGCCCCAACCTACGCACCTAGATGAAGGGGCGTTGATTGACACCAATAAGCTTTGACTGTATCTGTCTTTTGGGCTGATTTTTGGGCAGCAATGGCAAATTCGTCTGAGATGTTGATGTCCTTTTCTAGGGCCCCTCGTTGGTCCTTGTTGAGTTCGTACCAAAATGTTTAACCCATAAAAATAGTCGTCTAGGGCATAGGAACATCTCAAACCAATTTCGATAAAAACAAATACGTAAAACTCACTAAAACACATCAAGACACATTGGCACTTTCTAAGGCACACCTTCCAAACGTCATAGACGTTCTTGGATGTTTAACCTCCAAACCTCAAAAATATTCACAGACTTCCTAAGAACATAAAAACTAAATCATGAAACATTCACGAAGATCTAGTTCACCTTAGTTCGTTTTAGGGTGTTACAATTCTATTTCAGAGGTTGTATCATTTCTTGTTTAAAAGCTTGTAGGATTATTTCGAAAGTGTGTTTATACCATATACTAAGAGTCTAAGATTTAGACTCTGAAATTCCTCCCATTGAGTCAGTCCTTGTAGTGAGGGAATTTGCAGAGGTCTTTCCTAATGAGGTTTCTTGTATCCCAGGTCTTTCCTAATGATGTTCCTTGTATCCCTCGCGAACGGGGAATTGACATTGTTATTGACTTATTACCGGATATAAATCCAGTTCCAATTCCTCCTTATCGGATGGCTCAAGCCGAATTGAAAGAGTTGAAGTCTCAACTCAAAGATTTACCAGACAAAGGCTTCATTAGACCTAGTATTTCTTTATGGGATTCTCCGCTTTCGTTTGTGAATAAGAAGGATGGGTCCCGTAAAATGTGCATCGATTATTGACAACTCAACAAAGTCACTATTAAGAAGAATTATCCTCTCCCTCGGATTGAAGGCTTGTTTGATCAACTGCAAGGGGCAAACTTCTTTTCTTATACTTACTTGAGATTGGGGTATCACCAACTTAGGGTAAGAGATTATGATATACTAAAAATGGCATTTCGAACTAGATATGGTCACTATTAGTTCTGAGTAATATCCTTTGGTCTTAGTATTTCCTCGGAGACATTTATATACCTCATGAATAGGGTGTTTCAAACTTACCTAGATTCATTTGTCATTGTCTTCATTGATGACATCCTTGTATATTCTAAAAATGAGGGTGAACACATGGATCACTTGAGAGTTGTATTACAATTTCTTTAGGAGAACCAATTATTTGCTAAGTATAACAAATGTGAGTTTTGGTTGAGGTTCGTGGCATTTCATGGTCATATTATCTCTAGTGAGGGGTTGAGGTCGATTCAAGGAAAATTGAGGTATTAAAAAATTAGCCTAGACCATTGACTCCAACAGAAGTTAGAAGTTTCTTGGTGCTAGAAAGTTATTATCGAGGTTTATGAATAGTTTTATATCCATTGCATCTCCCTTGACAACGCTGACCCAAAAGAATGTCAAATATGAGTGGTCGGAGGCATGTGAAAGAAGCTTCAAAATCATAAAAGATAGACTTACCACCGCTCTGGTGTTGACTTTACCGGGAGGGTACCGACGGCTTAGTTGTGTATTGTTATGCATACAGAGTGGGTTTAGGGTGTGTGCTTATTCAACATTGGAATGTATTAGCGTATGCCTCTAGAAAACTTAAGGTGCAGTAGAGAAATTATTGGACTGATGATCTGGAGTTAGTGGCCGTGGTAATTTCCTTGAAAATATAGAGGCGTTACTTGTATGGTGTTCAAGTTGATGTGTATACAGACCACAAGAGTATTCGATATGTGTTTACTCAAAAAGAGTTCAATCTCCAACAAAGAAGGTGGTTGGACATGTTGAAAGATTTTGACATGAGTGTACTTTACCGCACTGGCAAATCCAATGTGGTTGCGGATGCTCTAATTTGTATGACCATGGGTAGTGTGTTTCACCTAGAGAAAGCCAAGAAAAATCTAGTGAAATATGTTCATAACATTGATATATTGGGATTTAGGTTGGAAGATTCTCCGAATGGTGGTTATGGTCCATCAAAACTCTTAGTCTATCTTTGGTTGTTGAGGTGAAGTCCAAACAACACCTTGATAAAAATTGTTGGAGTTCAAGAATTCGGTTCTTGGTAAGCTTAACGAGTCATTCACCTTTGGGTGGGATGGTGTCTTGAGGTAATAAGAAAGGTTGTGTGTTCCCAATGTAGATGGTTTAAGGAACCGAATAGTTGACGAATATCATGGGTCCCATTACTCCATTTATCCGAGTTCTACAAAGATGTATCATGACCTTAGGGCAGTGTTTTTGTGGGAATGCTTGAACAAGGACATAATTGAGTTTGTTGGGAAGTGTTTTAATTGCAAAGTAGTGAAAGTCAAACACCGAAAAATGGGTGGTTTACATCAGGAAATCTATGTCCCTACATGGAAATAGGAAGAACTCAATATGGATTTTTTGGTAGGTTTTCCTCGAACACAAAAGCAATATGATTCCATATGGGGGGTTGTGCATAGGCTGACCAAATCCGCTTACTTTATTCCCATCAAGTCTTATGACTCAGTGGAGGATTATGCAAGGATCATTATGGATGAGATTATGTGTCGGCATGGTATTTCGTTATCTATAATATTGGATAGGGGTGCACAATTCACATCTATGTTTTGGAGTTCATTCCAAAAAGGTCGGGTACAAGGTGAAGTTAATCACCGTTTTCATCCCCAAATAGATGGTAAAGTGGAGCATACTATTAAAACCCTTGAGGATATGCTCAGAGCTTGTATCGTTGATTTCAAGGGAAACTGGGATAAGCACTTTCCTTTTGTGGAGTTTTCTAACAACAATAGTTACTATTCGTCTATAACTATGGCTCCTTATGAAGAGTTCTACGGTAGGAGATGTAGATCTTCAATTGGATCATTTGAATCAGGCGAGTCTTCACTTTTGGGTCCCGATCTGATTTATAAGACTTTTAAGAAGGTTCATATTATAGAGAACCGCTTGAAAACACCCTATAGTCGGTTAAAGTCTTATATTGATAATGGGAGAAAGAAGTTAGAGTTTAAAGAGGGTGATAACGTGTATCCAGAGATTTTTCCTATGAAAGGGGTGCTGAGATTTTGCAACAAAGGGAAGTTGATTCCTTGGTAAGTTGGTCCCTATGAAATCTTTCAAAGGGTTGGTAAGGTTGCTTATGAATTAAAACTTCCTAGTTAACTATCTTCGGTTCATACGATTATCCATGTTTCCAAGCTTATGAAGTGTATCGGAGATTCCGAGTCTATTCTTCGTGTTGAGGGTCTTTGTGTACAATAAAACCTCTTTTATGAGGAGGTTCCGGTTGAAATACTTTATAGGTAAATGAAGAAGCTAAGGAAAAAAAAGGTCGCTTCCGTAAAGGTGTTTTGGAAGATCACCTAGTTTAGGGTGCAACATGGGAGGCCGTGGCTCATATGAATTCTCGTTGCCCTCATATATTTGTTAACTATGGTTAGTTGTTCTTGATAATAATGAATATAATGACTTAACTTGAAGTTTCTTTAATTTTTTATGATTTTTTTAAAAAATGTTCATTTTCTTGTGTCATTACTGTGACTTATAGTGAAATTATGTCTATAGACTTAAAATTTTACAAATTTGTCTTGTTTTGAGTCAGTTTTTATATTTTTATATGGTGAGTCTTCAAGAAATGATGTTGAGCATGTTGGTAAGTTAAGCTCATGTTTTTATGGGAAGGAAAGTTCCTCATGTTTTGATGATGATCTTTATTTGTAGTAATTGAAGTATTTCTACGTGTAAATGTCATGATTGATGTTGTAATTCATTAAATAATGTATTGTTGTTTGTTGGGCTGCTAGTCTTGAGTCTATTCCTTTCTTTTTAAGAATTTTAGTGTCATTCGGGGATGAGTGTTCGTAAAAGGGAGATAATGTAATACTCCGACAGTCTAAGATATATTCTAGATCCTAACATAAGTGTGTAAAGGTTTCGAAACTATTCTAAGGTCAATTTTAAAGTATATATATTCATTTAGGATATTTGGGAACCAAAAAGTCAAGGAACGTCCATGATGTCCATAAACTAGTTCAATAAGGTTCTAGTGTCTCTTAGACCATTTGATTAAGTTTTAGGAGTCGTAAAATGATAAATTTTTGTTGAAGGGTGTATAACACTTATTATAGTTAGTTCATAGTCGAAACGTCAGAGTACGACTCCTCAAGGACAAAGCAAGGGCCCTTGAGGAGGACAATTGTAATTTGGCAAAAAACCTGCAAAAAGGCATTTTGCACAGACGAGTGCAATTGATGGATCATGTGTCAATCGATAGGGAGTCAATGTCCACCGTCATTGAACACTTAGCCAAATACATGGGAGGCCTGTTTTTAACAATCTCTAACCAAAACGACGTTTCAACAGGACGGTTGGTCCCATGGTCCGTCGATGGACAAACGGGGCGTAGGCGGGGTCTCGTTGGTGAGTGAACTGCTTTGCTGCTCGTTTTAAGTTAAGTTGAGTCAATTAAATAGATGGTTAATTAATTAGATGGGGTTTTAGCTTAGCATAATTAAGTGGTTTAATGACCTATATAAAGACTCTAATCTAATTAAACTAGCTTAAGCACTCATAATCCTAAACCCAAATTCTCCTCCTTCTCTCTTCTTTCTTTCTTCCAAGTTGAAGAACACCATAAAGAGAAAGTCAAGGTGGGTTATTTCTCCCGGTAGCATGTTTTAACCCCAACCAAAGCTAAGCTCTCATTTGGGCCATAACTTCACGAATCTCATCTGTGGCTAGGTTGTGTAAAGATTGCACTTCAAAAGTGTTTCTCCCAGTATCGGACTTCCTAGTTCTCCAAGCTTTATTATTTTGAGAGATTTTCACTAACTTCTCAGAGATTTCTACATAAGTACACTCCCCGTAAGAACCACCCGCAACTGTATCAAGCACTACCTTATTATTATCATCTTGCACCCGATAGAAGTACTCTTTCAGTGGCTCAGCATCAACGCGATGCTCTGGGACACTTCTAAAGAATGAGGTGAACCTATCCCTAGAACTTATTACTGACTCCCCTGGTAATGACACAAAGTTGTTCACCCTATCTTTGTGGTTTAGCTTTTTAGAAACCTGGTAATACCTTATTAGGAACACATCCCTCAATTGCTCCCAAGTATAGATTGAATTGTAGTGTAACTCAGTAAAGAAAATGGAGGCCTCCCCTTTCAATGATAGAGGGAACACCCTTAATCAAATTACATCCATGTCTAAGTCTTTCCTCCCTACACAACTCTTACATACCCACCTTAGTTTGGCGATGTAAGCATGTAGATCCTCAAATGGTAGCCCCGAAAATAAACCTCTAGCGGTGAGCATCTGCATGAAGCTACTACCTACCACAAAAGTATGACCATGTGGTAGAGGAGGTAGGACAAGTGTCCTATCAGAGTAAGTGATGTTAACATTTCCCTTATAGTTCTCTTAAGGGCGTAGGGTGGGAGGTTGCCTCTTCAGATTACCTTTACCGGGGTTATCAACAAGCACTTGATTATGAGTATCAAGCGGATGGGGAAGTTGCGGGTTGATCTCATCATCGATATAAGAAGAATTGTTTACAATATTCTTTCTGCGAAGTGTGCTGTTTAGTTCTTGATAAAGTGGAGTATTGGTTCTCCTCGACTCAGTGTACTTGGCATACACTAAAGCTCGACCTGTGAGAGATAAAAAAAAGAAAAAGTAAAATCAGGAAATTGTTGAATAAAATTTGGTAATATGCTTAAAGTTAGTCTTAAAGTCTCTTTCCCCGGCAACGACGCCAAAATTTGATACGCTCAAATTATACTTCCTTAAAGAAGTATAATTGTTCCTATAAAGTAAAGAACCCAAATGTTAGGTTGGGGTCAATCCCACTAGGAAAATTGTTTAGACTTAACTTTATCTACGATTACTTCTATTTAGTCAAGTCCATTCCAGAAACAAACAATTAAAGGGGAGGATTTTTGTGTAACAAAAGTAATTAATTATTTCTTAGTGGAAAAATAGATTGTTCAAATATTTGATGTTTATCAAGTAATGAGACAAACTAGGGTGTAAGTGTTCCCCATAGGTTTATAACGTAGTAACCTTAGATATAACAACTCTTTCCTTGGTCCGGTAACTAGTGAATTTTTATCCTCATGGATGTCTAGCTACTTGTGTGAACTTTATTAAACCTTACCTTTTACCTCATATTAAGCATCATAATCGATGTATGGCTTAGTTATTACTTTGCATCAATCAACACTAGTCTATTAGATAGTGTATACTAAATCTACGTTGATAATTCTTTTCTTATTATCTACCTCCTTGGTCCGGCAAGTAGAAACAATGCGAGTTCTACCGTTGGCCACCGTTAAAAAGACTTCTAAATGAAAAAATTATCAATACATGCAAGACACTATTCTAGAATTGTTTTCAGCTAGATCTACTTTGTTAGTAACCCATGGTTCCCACAACCCTAGTTGTGGATTTAGTTATCCATGTTAAGAATTACATAATTCATATTGATTACACAGGAATTCAAGTACTTAATTTAACAAGTTTGATGAAAATCCAGAAAATAACCTTAATTGATCAAAATATTGTAACAATTGATTTCAGAAGAGTGAAGTATTTTTCATAATCCAAAGTTCAACAACCAACAATACAAATATGAAAATTAACGAAGAGTCTAACCCAAAAAATGAGGTTTTTAGTTCTATTTATAGTAAAAGTGTCCTAAAAAAAGGGAAACTTAGATAAGGAAAACTTATGTCCAAAACGCGTCACGAGTCGATGTCCTCACTGACAGACCGTCGAGGAAAAGACGGACCGTCGATGCCTCTGTCGGTCCATACTTCAACTCTTTTTAATAATCTGTCTTCCATCATTTTGTTACAATCGAGGGACCCAAACGATGGTCCGTCAATGGACCTATGGTCCGTCGATGGCCTTTATTGCTCCATACTTAGAATCTTTTATAATTAGGTACTGGGCTAGATTATGTTAACACCAATGGTTTTCCAGGACGGTCCATCGATGCGACGACAGACCCTCATCTCTTTCGTAGCCCCACACTTACTTAGGATTCCACGATCTTTCTTTAGCAGCAAAAATCTTCAAATGACGATTGCCACCTACGGACCGTCGATGGCTTCGTAGGTAATCACTTCTGCAAATTTCAGCATAGTCTTCACTGTTTTTATTGTGGACCAATTTCTTGTAAACACAGAGAAAAATATATTAAAACTACTTCAAAGAGTCCTTAGTGTCACGACCCAACCCGATGGGCCGTGACTAGTGCCCGTTTTGGACACCCACAAACAAACCTGCTAAGTATAACAAACTGAAACTAAGACAATATGGAATTTAATCAAATCAAGCCAACCCTAACGTCATATATATATAAGAGCACTTGTCTCATAAGGAGTCATAACCATTCAACCATAACAGCATACGCGAGCCGACAAGGCCGCCACTATTCAAAGCATAATAACATAGGTAAGCCGACAAGGCTGCCCCTATACAAGTGGACATCCCAAACAAACCATGTCCAGACCATTATCCAAAACATATATATACAACCCACATAATGTCCACAGACCTCTATGAGTACATAAGTGAAACTCGACGGGACAGGGCCCCGCCATACCCATAGACGAGCAAAAGACTACACAAAAGTTATGTACCAAAACGACTGGGCTCCGGAACAGTGGAGCTCTCCCAATCAGCAGAGTAGATATCCTAGGCGGGAGGATCACCGAACTGTGCGTCTACACCTGCGGGCATGAAACGCAGCCCCCCGAGGAAAGGGGGGTCAGTACGGACAATGTACTGAGTATGTAAAGCATAAGGTAAAGATGACAGGATTCCAATATGGCAAGTCGAAACAAAATATCGCTACACATGCACCCCTTTTAAGTGAAAATCATGCATATCTTTAACATATAAGGTGCCCAGCTTCCCTAGTAAGGGGCTCGACAAAATAATCATCACGTCATCTCCGTCATCATCATCATAATAACCATCCTCATCACCAATCATATCTATAATATACATACCCGGCCCTCTAGTGAGGAACTCGGTGACATATGCAAGAAACTCCGCACGAACATTACCCGGCTCGGGACTTGGTGAAATGATAAATGACTCTATGCACGAGCAGAATATTATGAGCAACCATGTGCAATTAAAATCATTTATTATAACTCAATAGAACAATCAACGTGAACCAGCAAGGAGTATTACCAAAGATTAACGTTTTATCAAGATTATGAACCTTTAATACGATATGGAAATGTAAAATCTCAATGACTCTAAGAAGCACTACCGTAGATATGAGCAATCATCATAGCCTTAGACATAGCCGATATATAGAGGAATAATTGTGGGAGCAAGAACATACGTCACCTAGACGCTCTAGAGGAGTATCAAATCTGTCCGTTATTCGCTTATTTCTAAATGTCATGCCAAACAAAGAAAGAAGGGACAGTGTTACATACCGTATAATCGAGCCGCACATCCAATATTTACTGCTCAAGCTATTAATCTATAACAAGCAACAATCGTGCCGCAATTAGATAAACATCGCGCTTTACTTTCTTGTAAGCTAGCTAATAATCTAACAAAAATTCGGCAGCACTTCCCCTATTTTCCTTACTTCATCCCAATCCGACAACAACCCAAATTATCCACAGCAATACCAATAACACATATAACCCAACGAATCATATTAAACAGCCCCCCTCCCAAAAACAGTTCCGTCTCGGCAACCATAACAGCAAAGCAACGACACACCGAGCGATAACTCATTTTATAATTCGCAACACATCTACCTTATCGTATTCATCCTTTGGAGTATATACTCATAATCACATTCAACAAATACATAATGCCAAAACAAAATTTTCCTGCAGTTTGCTTTAATCAAAACAGCCCAAGCACCAACACGACACCACTAATAATCCGATTATGGTTTCCGTTCATACTTAGCACATTCAATAACTAAAACAAACTTCCAAGCTACTGGTCACGCCCCCTCTTAAAATTAATGGATAATTAACAAAGGTATTCTAAAGAATTAACACACCAAACAATGAGATTACTAACCAAATTATGTGCAGCTGCTGGCCAAGAGTTGCAGGGTTGGTTTCTCCATTTCCATGGCTGCCTAAGACAAGTGGTGAAGAAGAAGATGATATGCAGCAATGCATTTCACCACTTTATTTAGCATGGAGTGGATTTCTCCACCTCATTTAATAGTATGAAGTGGAGGTAGCCCCCCTCTACACCTGTCCACTAAGGCCAGCTCACAATCTAATCCCTTTTTAATTTTTTGCTTGAGTGGTGGGGCCCACTGGATTAAATTAATCCTAATCAGCCACCAATTATGAGTGGTGGGGCCAATTGGATTAAATCAATCCAAATTAGCCACTAATTAATCCCTCACTTAAAGTTAATGGCACTTACATTAGCCAACTCATAGTTAATATCACATTTGGAAATAACATCCTTGCCTAATATTTCTTTAATCACATGGAACTTAAAATAAAATCTCATTCCCCGGACTTACGTCTACCAGATCACGATGTGCACTACGTATAAAAAATACGAGGCATAACATCCTTCCCCCCTTAGGAACATTCGTCCTCGAATGTTAAGTTAGCGTCTTGCAAAAACAAATTCCAGCAAGGTCTCTCTAAAATTTATACCTATCAACCTGCATTCCATAACTTACAGATGCCTCACAGCTACATAATCTCATTATCTATCAATATAGTCAAGCTAGGAATTGAATTACCTGCAGGTACGGGGAACAAGTAAGGATACTTCTTCTTCATTTCGTCTTCCGCTTCCCAAGTCATCTCCTCCCTATTGTTATTTTGCCACAACACTTTGACGGAAGCCACATCCTTAGTACGTAACCTTCTAATCTGACGATCAAGTATAGCCACGGGTTTCTCCTCATATGACAACTCCTCTGTTACCTGAATATCATCTACGGGGAATACTCTAAAGGATCACCAATACATTTACGTAGCATCGATACATGGAAGACTGGATGTACCGCCTCCAAATCAGATGGTAGATCCAACTCATAGGCAACCTTGCCTATCCTACGAACAATCTAATAAGGCCCAATGTATCTCGGACTGAGCTTCCCCTTCCTGTCGAATCTCATCACACCCCTCATGGGTGATACCTTCAGGAATACCCAGTCACCAATCTGAAACTCCAAATCTCGATGCCGATTATCTGCATATGACTTCTATCGACTCTGGGCTGCTAATAATCTTTCTTGAATAAGCTTCACCTTGTCAACAACTTGCTCAATCACATCCGGGCCTATTAACTTAGTCTCGCCAACATCTAACCAACAAATAGGTGATCTGCACTTCCTCCCATATAAGGCCTCGTACGGTGCCATCTGGATACTAGAATGGTAGCTATTATTATAGGCAAACTCAATGAGCGGCAAGTGGTCATCCCAGCTACCTTTGAAGTCAATAATACAGGCCCGCAACATATCTTCTAGTGTCTGAATAGTGCGCTCAGCCTGCCCATCAGTCTGAGGGTGAAATGTTGTGCTAAGGTTCACCTGTGTCCCCAATCCCTTCTGAAACGATCTCCAAAAGTTGGCTGTAAATTGAGCTCCTCTGTCTGATATAATGGATGTGGGAACCCCATGAAGTCTCACTATCTCCCTGACATATAACCTCGCATAATCTTCAGCCGAATAAGTAGTCCTGACTGGAAGAAAATGGGCCGATTTTGTCAGCCTATCTACAATAACCCGTATAGAGTCATACTTCCGTTGAGTGCGAGGTAAACCTGTAATGAAGTCCATATTAATCATCTCCCATTTCCAAGTCGGGATCTCTATCTCCTGTAATAATCCACCAGGCTTTTGATGTTCGATCTTGACTTGTTGACAATTCGGGCACTGAGCAACAAACTCCGCTATGTCCTTTTTCATGCCATCCCACCAATATAAGCATCTGAGGTCATGATACATTTTTGTTGACCCTGGGTGAATAGAATAACGGGCAGAGTGTGCCTCTCCCATAACCTGCCGTCGTAGCCCCGCAGTATCGGGTACACACAATCTGCCTTCATATTGCAACACTCCGTCAGGTGTAACCTTAAATGGGGTCTTTTCCTTTTGAAGAGCTGCATCTCTATACTGTGCCAGAATAGGGTACTTGTATTGGTGTCTCTTTACCTCATCTATGATTGAGGACTCAGCAACCTCTCGAATAGAAACTCCACTATCTTCCGAATTAGCAAGGCGGACTCCAAGGCTGGATAGCCGCTAAATCTCCCGAACCATATCTCTCCTTTCATGTTGTACATCTGTCAAGCTACCCATGGACTTACGGCTAAGAGCATCTGCTACAACATTCGCTTTCCCTGGATGATATAAAATATCAACATCATAATCCTTTAGCAACTCTAACCACCGCCTCTGTCGTAAGTTCAGCTCCTTCTGTTTAAAGATATATTGGAGACTCTTATGATCTGTATAGATGTCCACATGGACACCATATAAATAATGTCTCCATATCTTCAAGGCATGAACCACGACCGCTAACTCTAGATCGTGAGTAGGATAGTTCTTTTCATGCTTCCTAAGATGTCGGAAGGCATAGGCTATAACTTTGCCATGCTGCATCAGTACACATCCTAGCCCAATACCCGAAGCATCATAATAAATAACATAGCCGTCTGGTTCCTCCGGAAGAGTTAGGACTGGAGCTGTAGTCAATTTGTCTTTCAATAGCTGGAAGCTTCGCTCACAAGCATCAGTCCACTGGAACTTGGCTGCCTTTTGAGTTAGCCTTGTCAAAGGCGCTGAAATTGAGGCAAACTTTTCTACGAATCTCCTGTAATATTCTGCTAACCCCAGAAAGCTGCGTACCTCAGTAGGTGTCGTAGGTCTGGGCCAAGTCTTTACCGCCTCAATCTTCTGCGTGTCTACCCAAATACCATCAGCTCCAATAATATGCCCCAAGAATGCCACTGAAGTCAACCAGAACTCGCACTTAGAAAAATTAGCATACAACTTCTGGTGCTGAAGCACCCTAAGTACCGTCCTTAAATGGTCTGCATGCTCCTCTTCTGAACGTGAATAGACCAGAATATCGTCTATAAATACAATAACAAACATATCAAGGAATGGTTTAAATACTCGATTCATTAAATCCATGAACACCGCTGGAGCATTAGTCAGCCCAAAAGACAGCACTCTAAACTCATAATGCCCATATCGGGTCCGAAATGTCGTCTTTGGAATATTTTCCTCCCTTACCCGCACCTGATGATAACCTGACCGTAAGTCTATCTTTGAAAAACACTTTACACCCTGGAACTGGTCAAATAGATCGTCAATCCTTGGGAGGGGATACCTGTTCTTTATTGTTACTTTGTTCAACTACCTATAATCAATGCACATCCGCAGCGACCCATCCTTCTTCCTCACAAACAGTACCGGTGCTCCCCAAGGTGACGTACTAGGCCTGATGAAGCCCTTTTCTAGCAAATCCCTCAATTGCTCTTTCAATTCTTTCAACTCAGCAGGTGCCATTCTATAAGGAGGTATAGATATAGGCTGGGTATCTGGCAGTACATTTATAGTAAACTCTATCTCCCGTTTTAGAGGAAGGCCTGGAAGTTCCTCGGGGAATACATCGGGAAATTCATTAACTACCAGGACTGATTGAAGAGTCGATGCCTCTGCCTTTATGTCATGCACCCGAATCAGATGGTAAATATAGCCTTTTCTAACCATCTTCCCAGCCTTGAGGTATGAAATGAACTTACCTTTCGGCGATATTGTACTTCCCTTCCACTCTATAATCGGTTCCCCTGGAAATTTAAATCGAACTATCTTTCCTCTACAATCAACATTATCATAACAAGCAGTCAACCAATCCATGCCCATGATAATATCAAACTCAATCATATTTAACTCTATTAGATCTGCTACGGTACGACGACTATATATAACTATTGAACAATTCCTATATACTCGGGTAGCAATGGCAAAATCTCCTACAGGTGTAGCTACCTCAAATGGTTCTATCAACTCAGACTCTATTCTGATCCTACTAGCAACAAAGGGAGATATATATGATAAGGTGGAACCTGGGTCTATCAATGCATACACACTTCGAGAGAATTGTGATAATATACCTGTGATCACATTAGGTGACGCCTCCTGATCTTGCCTATTAGTCAAAGCATATATACGGTTTGAGGGACCGCTAGAACTGGAAGCTCCACCACGTCCTCTACCACGGCCTGCTGGCGCCTGAATACCCTGCCCCGTAGGGCGCATAGCCACAGAAGAAGATGAACCAACAACGGACCCTGTAGGCTGTGCCATACAACCTGCACTACCTCTAAGGTGACACTCCCTCATAGTATGGCCCTGACGGCCGCAAGAAAAACACGCACCTGTAGCCCAACGACATTCCCCAGGATGGGACTTACCACAACGAGAACACCGAGGCAAAGGTGGCCTCGACTGGCTCAAACCCCTGCCCATCGTTGACCCTGACGCCCTAGAGCTCTGACCACCTTCCGAATATCCCATACGATCGAACCCCCTACCCATGAAACATGGGGGTGCACTCTGTGCTGGCTGGGAAGAAAATCTAACATGCTGCTGAGACTGCCCGCTTCGAAACTCGTCAGGATAACCTGCTGATCTAGCCCTCTTATGCTGGCCTCTATTATAATCTCTATCTGGCTGACCCCCGGTGCCGATCCTCTACCCCCTGTGCATATGCCTGCACCCGAGCAATGTCCATACCTGGCTGAAGATTCACTGCCATACAACCGTCAATCAGATAACGATCCAATCCCATCACATAACAATGTACCCTGTCTGCCATATCAGCCACAATAGTAGGCGCATGCCTAGCCAATGAATCAAACTCGAGGCTATACTCTCAAACGCTCCTTCCATTTTGCTTCAAACGCAAGAATCTATCGACTCCAGCTCGCTTCATCTCTGGAGGCAGGAAGTGGCCTTGGAATGCCTCCACAAATTCATCCCATACTGCTGGATGAGCACCCTCATCCCTAGATAACTCCTAAGACTCATACCAATTAATAGCTACATCCCGCAAACGATACGTAGCCAACTCAACAGACTCGGTCTCCGAAGCCTTGATTATCCTCAATGTACGCTGCATCTGACGAATAAACTCTTGCGGATCATCCTGGGGCCTTGACCCAAAGAACTCTGGAGGATTACAACTTAAGAAGTCACGAGCCCTTAAGCTATCAGATCTGTCCGCATGATCAACTCCTAGTCCATGCCTGCGAGCCTGATCTGCCACTAATCTAGTCAGCAATTGAATCGCATCTCTCATGGCCCTAGCCTCCGCCCCTGACTGAGGAGCTGGAGGTTCAGGTGTTGTGGCCTCGGGGACTGGTGGTGTCCCCTGAACTGGAGTTGCTGCTGCTCTAAGCTCCTCTGGTGGTGGAGGTGTAGCAGAGCTCTCCGACTGGACCATAATACCAGGCATAGACTGGGCACGGGCCCTAGTAACTCTCCGGGTCTGACTAGTACCTTCTGCTACCGATTTTCCCTTTTGGGCGGCTATCGCTTTCTTTGGAGGCATAGCTGAAAACACACGGATTCGTTAGAGAGGGATTATCCTGTTAATATAGCTCTATCGCACGATCTATAATAAGAAGAAAGAATGACATCCTAAATGTCCTGTAGCTTCCTGTTTAAGTCGAAACAAAATATCGCTACACATGCACCCCTTTTAAGTGAAAATCATGCATATCTTTAACATATAAGGTGCCCATCTTCGCTAGTAAGGGGCTCGACAAAATAATCATCACGTCATCTCCGTCATTATCATCATAATAACCATCCTCATCACCAATCATATATATAATATACATACCCGGCCCTCTAGTGAGGAACTCGGTGACATATGTAAGAAACTCCGCACGAACATTACCCGGCCCGGGACTCGGTGAAATGATAAATGACTCTATGCACGAGCAGAATACTATGAGCATCCATATGCAATTAAAATCATTTCTTATAACTCAATAGAACAATCAACGTGAACCAGCAAGGAGTATTACCAAAGATTGTTCTATATTGGAAAATGTCTGGGATAGAACTAGCACCAGGAAGCAAAATATTTACAGCAAGATGTAAAAATCTATATATATTAACAACGAAGCATAAAAAAAACAGCAAGAAATAAAATTAACAAAATAAAAATAGAAAATCCTTTTGAAAAAATAATTACTGTAATAGACAATAATGACTATAGCTATAAAGAAATTGATATAGAAGAAGATTAGAGAGATAGTAAAAGAAAGATTAAGCACTTCAAGCGTACCAAATACATTGACAAGAGCTACCTCATCAAGGATGAGTACATCTAAAAGAAAATATGAAATTCCCCAAAGCTTATTAGATAAAGAAGAAATAACACCATATCATTATTCATAACAGGAATAATAGACCAAAGAAAATATAAAATATTAATAAATACAGGACAAGAAGAAAATTATATAACAAGAGAGTTAGTATTAGAAGAAGAAATTATAAAAACAGGATATACATGCCTGGACTACCTAGTGAGATAGTAAACACAAATGAAGAAACAACAGAA